>PVJD01003774.1:0-154298 GCA_004026545.1 Mormoops blainvillei
TGTCTCCACATCTCCCCAGCTTTCAGGAACTTCTTCCTTCTTTTCCTTCCTACCTAAACCCACACATACCTGCTTACCTCTTCTCTCTTCTCCTTTTCCTCATGACCTTACTGGTCACCACCTGCCTTGTCACCTGTTTTCCACCAGATCCAGCCTCCTAAACAAGAGCCCCCATGCCATGTAATCCCATCTCTGCTCTATCCCTCTGTGCCCCTCTGCTGCTCCCTTTATCTTCCAGCACTATACCTCTGACACCCCAGTGGTTACGACATTCCGCCATCTATCTATATAGGAAAACTGATTGGGATGTCCTGGCTTTCCTGTAACTTTCAGGTGAACTACTTTATAGTGGATAGATTTAATGTTCCCTCGGGGGGCCAGCTGACCCCAAAAGTCGGCCACTCTGCAGTACAAAATGTCTCTAATTGGCCCGCATCAAACAATGGGTCCGGCCCTTTAAATTTGCTGAAATCCCGTGGCCTGCAATCTAAAATAGTAGGAGGTCCACCTCTCCTAGCTTCCCTCCCGTGCGGCGCAGACACACAAAGGGTGGGGGCACTCGCTCGTCCGCCTGGCCTGCTCCCTCGCGGGATGAAGTCAGTCTTGGCTAAGGTTGCCCCAACAGAATTCGGGGTTAACTGTCAACCGTTATGCCGTACAACCTGACACAGGAACAGCAGGTTGGGACCCACTCTCGCTCCGTAGGCTAGCGACCGAGGAGCCACAAACACAGACACACTTAGGTTCACTTTCAAACATTCAGAGCCTATTCAGTTCCCTCCCCGAGTGAGGGTCCGGCGATCAGACTTCTGTAGTCTCGATCCTAGTGTAACAGATGAGGGACTCAAATCCCTCCCGATCTCGGGTCTGGTCCCCGGGGCACTTACCAATGCGGCGCCTTCCGATAGATCGTGCTCCGAAGCCTTTACTTCCTGGTCGGAGTAGCGGGGCGGAGTCTGGAGTCCCGACCGGTTGGGGCCTGAGAAATCTCAGGGCACGCACTTCCCCGGTCCCCAGCTGGGCCACCGGGCATCTGTCCCGCCCTGCCGAGTTGACGGCAAATCGCCCGAATTTATGTAAGGTCGTTTCCCGGTCAGGGAACCAAATGTTACGGAAAAATGAAACGACCAGACACTGAGGGGTTAGGAGCACGATCTTTATTTACGTGCACGGGCCCAGAGGAGACAAACTCCAAATTCTGAGCCCAGAACAATAGCCCCGCATTCCTTTTATGCTGGGCTAAACAGGGGAGGGTATTGGGAGGAGTAGTATAGATTTGGCACGAAGGGGCTTACAGAAGTGGGAGAGAAACATTTACAGCATTAGTCAGGGCAGATAGCATCTCAACACCTGCAGCAGGGCAGATAACATTTCATTTTGTCCTTGGTGTCGGCCCTGACTCCCTCTACAGAGCCACAAAAGACCCTGAATAGCAACAGTGATCTTGAGAAAGAAGAACAAAGTTAGAGGAATTATGCTACTTAACATGAAACTATACTATAAGGCTATAGTAATCAAAGCAGCGTGGCACTAGCATAAAAGCACACATAGAGTTATGGAACAGAAGACACCTGAAATAAACCCACAAATTTATAGTCAATAAATATTTGACAGAGTAAGCTAGCACATACAATGGGCTAAAGATAATTTATTCAATAAATGTTGTTGGGGAAATTGGACAGATATGTGCCGTTAAATAAAACTAGACCACTTTCCTATGCCATACACAAGAATAAATTGAAAATGAATTAATGACCTAAATGTTAGACCTAAAACCATACAAATCCTAGTAGAAAACATAGGCAGTAAAATTTTGGACCTTTCTCGTAGCAATATTTTTTCTGATATATCTCTCCAGGCAAGGGAATGGAAAAAAAAAAAAAAAAAAGCAAATGTGACTACATCAAACTAAAAAGTTTTTTGCACAGTAAAGGAAACCATCAACAAAGTAAGACAATCCATAGAATGGGAGAACATATTCCTAATACATCTGGTAAGGGGTTATTTCCAAAATTTATAAAGAACTTATAAAAGTCAACACCAGAAAAAAAAAAAAAAAAAAACCGGCCCAATTAAAAAATGGACAAAGGCCTTGAAAAGACACTTATCCAAAGAAAACATGGATGGCTAGTATACATATGAAAAGATGGTCAATGACACTAATCATCAGAAAAAATGCAAATTAAAACCTTATCAACTCACACTGGTCAGAATGGCTATCATCAATAAATCAACAAACAAGTGCAAATGCAGGTGAGGATGTGGAGAAAGAGGAACCCTTTAGCACCATCGGTGGGAATGCAGATTGGTGCAGCCACTCTGGAAAGCAGTATGGATACCTCAAAAAATTAAAAATGGAACTACTCCATTACTCAGCCATTCCACTTTTACCAGCATGGATGGACTTGGAGAACATTTTGCTAAGGTAAGTAAGCCAGTCAGAGAAAGACAAATACCATATGATTTCACTCATATATGGAATGTAATAAACAAACTGAATAAGCAAGGTATAGAGCAGGCTGACAGCTCAGGGTGTGGGAGCTGGGTGGAGGGCCTCAAGCAAAAAGGAAAACAAAGTCTAGGACATGGACGACAGTGTGGTGATTGTGAGGTGGATTGGGTGAGGATTGTGAGTGGAGGTGGAAGAGGCTGTAAGGAAGATAAATGATAATGGGAAAATACAATGAAAAAAACCTATTAAAAAAACATACTTTCTAACTAAAAGCAGGTCATGGCAACTAGTCATGTTCTAGATGGATATCTTACCTGACAAAGGTCAACGTTTAACTGACCCTGTCTATTGTCTTTTTCCATCTAGCATAACAGATCTTTGGAATGCCAGGGTAATTTTTTAATTTTTTTCCAGACCCCTGAGGGCACAATCACCACACCAGAGCAGAGACCTCAAATCCCCTCATGGTTATTTTTATTCTGTTAATTGTTGACTATCTTGTACCCACAATATAAAAGTATGTGTCTATTCATTTTACTTTTTATCCAGCCCTAGAGATTACTGACTCCCTTTGCATTCTTTTGCCTCCTTAATCTAACACCAATGCATTTCAGATAACTCCCTTACATTTTCCCTTTTATTCTGATGTATAAAGTAAGTGGTAAAACTGCCATTTTCCACAGCATTTTTGTTACCGAATGTGGACCCATTTTGGGGAGGGGGTCAGGAGGGCTCAGATACTATTAGCGAAACACCCCACCTTCCCCCAGGGTCCCTCTGATCTAGGTTCTTTGCCCACCGCCCTTAGAACTTACGGTTCTCATTGTCAGTTTGGTGAAAAGGAAAGGAATTACTTATTCACAAGTTATACAAATTTTGAATAATGGCTAAATGTTGCTGTTAAACCTTAAAATCCCTTTAAAATACCCACTGATACACACAGTCCTGCCTTTCCCCCCTTTTCCCAGTCAGTCCAGTCAGAGATACCAGTCTTTAGGAGAAAAAGAACAGAAGTCTGGAGTTCGGCTAGGCAGGTCTCTCACGAACGGTTCTCAGCTGTGTCACCACAATCTCCAGTTCTTAATCCAAAACCACGTGGCACCTTCTCATGTCCCGCTAGTAAGTCCCTTTTCCCTTTTCCTTCCCATATGATCTTCTCATCTTCCCCCGTGGCTTGCAGCATGCTATCCCCCAGCTCTCATAAACAGGAGTTGTAACTAGGGAAGGTGCTAACCAGTTTTGTCCTGGGGTTAAGTTATGTAAAACTTCCTGGTTAGCCTTGTTGATATGCAAAATAACCATCTTTGCATTTGAGGTTGGAAACTATCTTGCTGTTATTGACATGTAAAATGACTCTCAATGACCTTGCTCCAGGGCAGGTCTGAAGCTGGCCTGTTATTGACATGCAAAGTAACTCTGCAAGGCCCTACTCCCTGCCTCCCATCCCCAAGGTGGTCCAGCTTGGGGTGGGGGAGGGGGAAATCTTATATTTTTCTGGGACACCCCACATTCTGGACACCATTACAAATCCCCGTTTGGGGCGGGAGGGCCCTGTTACATTTTTTCAGTCCATTGAGTTTTTGCTTCTCAGTAATTGTCATTTTATCTCAAACAAACTCAAAAAATTCTCTACAGGTCTGAACTTCTCTTATGCTGACATAGGTCTACATAAAATTTATTTTGATTCTTATATAACTCTGTAGGAGTAGGTAAAGAGAGTTTAAATTTCCCAATATCCTGACTTTTGAGGCCCTTCATGAGGTCTGTGCCTTAATAAATTCACATTTTCCAGCATTCTCAGAACAACTCATGCTTATTTGTAATAAATAGTAGTTAGCAACCACTGTCCTGTAGGACATATATTGATAAGAAAAACAGATCTTGTTTCTTCCCTCTGGACTTTATAATGGGTGGGGAACCGACAATACACAGTAAGCAAATCAATGCCATATATAACTACAAAAGAGAATCAGTGCTACAAAGAAAAATAAGCAAGGATGTAAGTAAAAAAAAATATATAGGACAATCTACTTGTGCAGGTGGAAGCTTCTCTGAGGAGGTGACATTTAAAAGCATTTATTTGCCTGCTGTGTGGAAAATGGAGGTGGGGGCGATCCAGAGGAGAAAGCTGCATTGTTGACCAGATGGCCGAATTCTGCTGCTGCTGTTTCCGTCTCAGAGTTATTTATTCAGTAAACATTTCCCTAGTATCATGTGATGTTCCCTCCATAATCTGTAAACATTCTTTTATTTGTAGACATAGAGTCTCCTCCAGAGGCTAGTGCAGTGTCTCTCAGTGATGGATCTGCCGGATATTTGTTGAGCCAGGGAGTGAAAAAGACTCTTCCAGTCCTCCTTTTCATTCAGCAGTGCTATGGCAGTAATAGTTTCAATTGTCTGAGAGAAGCCTGGGAGGGGCATCTTGGTGCTCTAATTTTTTATTTTGCTAAGATTTCAGGAGCAAATTATCAAGCCAAAAATGAGTGTGGAGAGAGAGCACCTTCTGAGAGACAAGATTTCTGAAAGGAAAGTGAAACTTTTTGGCACTTTTAGTGCCATTGCTTCCAGACTTCCGAGGGAAGGATTACAGTAGGCTAGCTGCCTGTACCTTCAATAGGAGACACTTTAGTGTGGGGGTCTACCTGGTTTGAGGTTTCCAGGGAAGCAAGGTAGCCAGACTCCTCTATTATGAATGGGAAAAGAGGAACTCATACCCTAGTTGAGGTGGACCCTAGAGAGTGTTATGGTAATCAATAATGCAGGCTGTGAAAGAATTCAGAGAAGAAAACATAGAGAGCAAACTTTATTCACTTTCCAAGAGGGGAAAGGGGCATGGTGTAGAGAGATATACCAGCAGTGAAATGTAGGGGCTTTGAGTTTTTATTGAATTATAATTGGATTATAAAGGGCGGGGTGTTGCAACACAGGAAATTTATGTTGGCTTTGCATAAGCTGCAGTTTGTTCCAATGTTATCTTTTGCCTGCTGCTGGGGTGGGGGGGGTGGCGGGGGATGGAGGCAGTTAGTCACAATCTGTCCTTTCCAGTGATTTCCAGTCCTGGGGACATAAGCTCAGAAGAGTAAAATGGAAGTCATGTTTAATGAGGTAATAGGCCTGCTCGGCAAAAGGCGCCATGATAGCAAATGGTGCTGGCTTTATCCTTTCAGAGAGGATACTGGGCTAAGGAGGGAAGAGGTCAGAAGCCAGGGGCCTGGGAATAGAACTGGCTGTGGCTCCTCTAGGCCCTGCATTAGCATCTGCTGGTAATGGTCTCAGTGGGAAAAGCTGGGTGTTTTTTCTAACAGGTTACTTTTTCTGGAAGAATAACTTCAGCATTGGGATTGTGGAGTAAATCTGGGGAAGCCATCTAGAGACCATAAAGAGTTTTTAGCAGAGCTTTTAATGAACCCCTTCTCTCCCAAGACTCTAATCCAGGCAGTGAAAATGCAGCAATGAAAGAAATCAAAGGGTCAGCCCTCAGGGAAGGTGGTAAGAAAAGATAATGTGATGGAGGGTCATGAGAGGGCTTAGAGAATCCACTATCACCCATTCCTACCTCCTGCAGTCCTGAGTGGGGAAAATATCCAGAGGGCTTCCAGGCACAGCTAACTCTGCCCTTCTCCAGCTCTCCTAACTTCTTTCTCTCTCCTTTCTGGTCCTATGGTGGGGCATCTGGTGAGGCTCTGGTCACTTCTGCTTCTGGAACTTGTGCTTCTTCCTGTAGAGTGTGTATCAGCATGGCTCTCAGAGATCTGGCCCCAGTGCCTTATTGAGACCAGCCAGGAAGAGCTGCGTCTGTCCCAATGTGCTCACCATCTTCTCAGGATTCATGTGTTAGGATTGCCTAATCCAGAGAACCACAATCCTATAGCCATGGGTGGGAGTGGGAGACTCAGTATAGGAGTTCAGAATGGGTCACCCCAAGATCTACCTCTGTGTTATGTGGGTTGTTTTGAGCTAAAGGCAATTTTGGCTTCAGGCTCAAGAGGAACTTCTGCCCCCTCCCTTTAACAGTCTAGACAAACTGGCATTAGGGCCTTTTCCACAGTAAGAGATTATCAGCAGTAACATTTTAAACCCACCTACATGGTAGGAGAAGCTTTTATTTACTTAACACTACTCTTCTTACCATCCTCCAATGACCCTTTAAAGCCCCCAAGGTGCATTACCTGATCCTGAGCTTGGAATTTCTTATATGTCGCAAAGCCCTTTTCTGTCTATGAACACTTCCTGCATGTGAGATCTCTGAAACCCTCATGTATGTGATGCAAACATACATATGTAGGTATCAAACTTTTTTCTCTTGTTAATCTGTCTCATGTCTATTTGATTATTAGACCAGCCAGAAGAACCTTGAGGGTAGAAGAAAGTTTGTGCCTCCCCCACACCAGCATGAGCCCCAAAGATAAACAGGGCCAACACGTTCTAAATGTAAGAACCCTGAACACTCCTAGGTCAATGACTTTGCCCCCACTGCCTGGGGCCAGGCTCTAGGACCAGTTGGGGGATGACTCGGGTAGTCACTGGGGAGTGTCAACATAACATCCAAACCTGTAAAGAATTTTTGTGAGTTTATTTGAGCCAAACCGATGAAAATAGCTGGGAGGCAAAACCTTAATGAGTTGAGAAAATGCTCCAGAAAGTGGCAGTTTTGCACCTTACTTTATACATTGCAAACGAAGGAGAAGGCATAAGGCAGGGCAGGGTGGGGGATCCATTAAATCCATTGGTGATTAGGGAGGCGGGAGAAAACAAATCAGGCTGGGGGGGCACCTTTGGGATTCAACTAAAAGGTAAAATGATAGACACACTTGTCTTACACAGGAGGGTAAAAGACAGTTAACAGTCACAGTTAACAGGATAACAATGAGGGCATTTGTGGTCTCTGGTGTGGTTGTTGTATCGAGAGGTCTGGAAAAAGGGAAGTTACCTTGACATTCCAAAGGCATGTTATCTTAGATGCAAAAAGACAATAAACAGGCTTAATTAAGGTAAAGACTGACTTTTGTGAGGGAAGATTCCAGCCTAGGACACAACCAGCCATAAACTGCTTTTATTAATAATAAATAAGTTTTAATTGCTGACCATTCTTTGTGGTTACTTTTGGTCTGAATTTGCAAAGCTGCCACGCAGGCCTCCTCTGAGCTTGTCAGGTGAGCATGTGGCCCTTTTTTTTGTCCACAGGAGAGAACTTCCTTACCTACAAGGTGACTGGTGGCCCACCACACTCACCCACCTACAGGTTAAGCTAATACAAAGAATGATCCTTGTGTGTGAGGTATGTATACTGAATACAGAATACTTTTTGTTATGTTGAATAATTGAATAATTCTTTAATAAATGTAACTAATTGGAAAATGTCGATTTCCAAGCATCGCTTCAATGTCAGTGGGGTAAATATTCCAAAGTTCATTGTGGATCTAAGTTTGTCCCACTCCCACAACACAAATTTGGAGGGAAAAAGGGTGGCGGGAGACCACTTTAAAATGGAGTTGGAGCTGCCATTCTAGAGAATATGAAACAGAAAAGCTGGTGTTCATGCTGCCTGTCACCCACCGGACCCAGTAAGCAGAGACAAAGATTGAATCTTTATAGGCACTTTATTCAGATGGCCTGCAATCTGAGAAGACTGCGGGTTATGTACCCAAACAGACCAACTTAAATTCCACTTTAAACTGACCCTTTTTATGAGGAAAAGAAAAGGATAGGTAAGGGGTTTGGAATTCAGGGAAAAAGTTAATCAGATAAGAGCTGCAGCATTCTTTCACCTGTGTCCTGGGTGGACCTCTCACCCTGAAGCACAATGGCTCAGATAACATTTTGATTGTTTGCGGTCTTCCTGAGGCACAAAGGTGGAACAGTTTATGGTCTCCTGGAGTCAAGGTGGGTCATACCTTCAGTTCCTGGAACAATAGCTTTTTACATGCATTGATTACTAAGCTTATTAGCTATTATCTAAACTAAAATTATCAGAACTGCCTTTCATTCTTGTGCCTAAAATCTTTGGAATGTCAAAACAGGGTAAAATAACCTTTGGACTGGGCCTAAAGCAACACTGTATCCCAAACAACTGTTTGCAAAGATAACAAGAAAGCAGTTCTTGTGACTACTGGACTGATGGCTACCATACTGAAAATTAAAAGTACTCTTTAGAATTAGCATTGGTGGAGGGCTCAAATGTTGGAAAAATTTTAGTTTCAGGTTAATAGCTAATAAGCTTTGTAATTGATGTATGTAAAAAGCTATTGTTTGAGGAACTGAAGGTATAACCTACCTTGACTCCAGGAGGCCTTAAGCAGTTCCACTTTTGTGCCTCTGGAGGTCTCAAGCAATCAAGATGGTATCTGAGCCATTGTATTCCAGAGTGAGATGACCACCACCTAGGACACAGCTAAAGACCACTGCCCAGGGTGAGAATGGGGCCGTTTTTTAAAACCAATTAACTTTTCCCTGAATTCCAAACCCCTTACCTACGCTTTGTTCTTCTTATAAAACGTGTCGGTTTAAAATGGAATTTAAGACTATCTGTTAGGGTACAAAATTGCCATCTTCTCAGATCACCAGCCATCTGAATAAAGCACCAATGAAAATTCAATCCCTGTCTGTTTACTGAGTCTGGTAGGTGACAGGCAGTCCAATGCAGGCTTTTCCGGTTTTAGCATCACTATGCTAGCTTTCCTGCACATACAGAAATTCCTTCCCTCTCTTGATATAGTTGTTCCCCTTCACTGATGTAATTGCTCCCTTTCCCTTTTTCAAATACCCCTTTACCTTCGCCTCCTAATTGGAACACTATTTGGATTTCTGCCTGAATCAGTGCTTCTCAAATAGCTGTTCCTTTGGATCTCAAGTAAATTCTCGTTGCCTCTCACTTTGGCCTTTTTAGGTTGACAAATGTATCCATCTCTGGGATAGAAATTCCTGTATCCCTAAGTAGGAACCCAGGACTCAGCATTAAGACACATAGGCCTTACTATAGGTCAACTTTAAACATGGCAACTTATATTAGCAATAAAATTCCTGTAGGAACCTAATGTGGGCAAGAAACTGTAAAGAAATTAACTATATATTTATTTCTGGAAATGCTTGGTTTGCAAGTTGAAAGAAAGCAGGGGCAGCTTGGGAAGCTGAAGCAATGTGCCTTACTTATGTCAATGTAAGAGACATTCAAACCTGTAGAGAGTTTTTGATGAGTTTATTTGAGCCAAACTGATGACAATTGCTGACAATTGCCAGGAAGTGCTCCAGAAAATGGCAGTTTAGCACCTTATTTTATACATTATCATCAAAGGAGAAGACATGAGGGGGTTACATGAAATCTACAGGTGATAGATTAGGGAGGCAGGAGAAAGCAAAGTGGAAGGGTGGGGAACCTCTGGGATTGGGTAAAAGGTAAAATGACATAGGTGGGTAAAGGCTAGGTAACAATCTTAATTAGCATAACAATTAGGGGATTTGTGATCTCATTCTGGTAGTTGTGCCCTAGGGTTTTAGAAAAAAGGAAGTTACCTTAGCATTCCAAATGTATGTTATCATAGATGCAAAGACTTTAGACAGGCTCAGTTTAAGATTGACCTTTGTTAGGGCAAAATACCAGCCTAGGACATGACTATCAGCCATGAACTGCTTTTAGTTAGTTTTAATTTCAGACCATCCTTTGTGGTTAGTTTAGGTCTCTTGAGTTTGTAAGGCTGCCATGCATCCTTGAGCTTGTCAGGTTTAGTACGTGGTACCTTTTCTTCCACACTCAGTATCCTATAAATTAAAAAAAACAAACAAAATAAACTTGGATTCCACTTTTACAACTTATTTTAAAAAATTAGTTTTTCAGTCAAGTTGTTAAAAATTGCACAATGAACACATATACCCATCACCTAGATCCAACTATTAACATTTTGCTCTCTTTGCTTTATGTAAAATAAACCTGTTTCTGAGCTGTTTGAAAGTATTGTTGTATCCATGAGAACTGTTGACTAAATAACTCAGGGAACTTCTAATAACAAGGCATTCTCATAAATGGCCGTCATAACAGTGAAACCTTTAATACTTTGGTAATATCAATATGTACTCCTCATACAAAGTTTTCTAGTTGCCTTCATAGCTTCTTTCCTTCAACCTGGACCAAGAGTTATGGGATGATTTGCTGGTGGTCTCCTATGGAGGGATTATCTAGCTTTTCTGTTTTTCTTGATATTGGCTTTTTTAAGTCTGGTGGAACTGTTTTGCAGAATGTCTCTCAACATGGATTTGTCTGATTTTTTTCTCCCCTGTGACTGATTCATTTTAAACATTTTTGGGCAGATATACATGGATGTTATAAAAACCCATTTTTGACATTCAGTATGCTAATGAGCAACACCTCAGAGGGCAGTAGAGATGCTTCTAGCAGGACTGGTAATTGCCTCCTGGCAAGTGTGGCCCTTTCAAACTTAGGGCTGGCCGAGTTCCCTTGCTTTGATAGCTCCACTGATCAGTACTAGTGATACAGAGAGATCTGATCAGATCACTGGGGAGTAGGAAGCAGCAGTAGGAGGAGGTTGCCTGAGGCAATGGTAAACAGTCTAGGATGGGATTGACTGAAAAGCTGAAAGCCTCCAGAGTGCATGGAATTATGGGCCAGCAGATTTGAAATAAAGAGGGCTCTCAGGCTCTCTCTACCTCAAGGATGCTTGAATGCCAGCTTCCTGCGTTTCCCAAAAGACAGTGTTTTGGATGGGAAGAAACTCCAGGTGCAGCCTAGAATTGGGCTGGCCTGGCAGAGGGTGGCAGGGTTATTCTTCTCTGGGTGTTCTCTGGGGACGAGCTCTGAGGCAGAAGCCTGTCATTCTTCCAAAACTGTATAGCTTTTGTATCTTATGCTGCTTTAGTTTGTAAACTAACACTACAGGAATAGCATAATTAAAAACTAACAGAGGGAATAATAGAACTCAGCTGTGAAAGAGTTGCGCCTTGATAGGTTAAGTGAATAAAGCTGTAACTAAAGGGTTAAAGAGTTTAGCCTTAGTTGCTAGGCTTAAGTGGCCAATGTAAGAGGAAATGTGTTATTCCAAAGTTGTGTAGTTTTTGAATAAAGACTCCTTTCCTTTATCACCAAACCTTTGCCTCTACAGTTTTGCCTAGAGGGTGGCAGCAGGCCCCCACTTACTGTTCAGTAACACTAAAAGCAACATATAAACCAGGGGGTGGGGGAGCATTTGGCTTTGTCTGGAGGCATTTTTGGTTGCATTTGGTTGGGGGAGTGGCTGTACTACTGGCATCTAGTGGGAAGAAGCCAGCAATGCTGTCAAGCATCTCTTGAAAAATAATTATCTGACCCCAAAGATCAATAGGACAGGTGGAAAAACCCAGGAAGCCACTGAAGTGTTCAAACCAGCTGACTTGTTGGAACCATTCCTCATTTCTGAAATGCTCCACTACTGTCTGGGACATCAACATTAAACACACAAACGAAGGTAACAATTTTCCAATGCTTCCTGTTAAGTACAAGATTCACTTTTATATGCCTTTATCTAAATTGGTCCTCGAGTTGGCCTGTGAACTTTCTGTGCTGCCAATGCGTCATCTGAGATAAGCACTGTTAGAGCAGGCGGTACCAATCTTATTTGGAAGAAATGGTGCCAGTGAAATCCCAAGAGCATTGCTAACAAGTGTGCTACAGGTTAGAGTACACACAGAGTGCTTTCCAATAGTAAGTCCTGTCATTTAACTTGACAGCCCTCGGGGAGGCTGTTTATCATAAGGCGGTTGTCTGGGGCTTTCGAACTCGAGGAACCATGTCTGCCTTGGGACTGGCTCGAGGACACTGGCTGGTGGGGGGTAGGGTGGAAGGAGGAGAGAAGGCGAGCTGGTGCGAGGGGTGGGGTAGGGAGGGAGGGGGAGACCCTAGAATGGGGAGCAATAGGGGAAGGGGCAGGGTTAGGTTTCAGACCCGGGATTCAGCCACCAGGTCCTGCATTCAACTCCATAGGTGTCCAAACTGTTCCTTCCTCTCACGCTCCTCCTGCGAACACCTACTCTTAACACTCAAAGGGCGCCTTAAGTGAAATAAAATCAAACAAGTTCATCAGCGGCCGTGGGCATGCCTGGCTTCTGATCTCAGAAGAGCAAGGTATTCCCGTTTGCGGTGGGGGGCGGGCACGCGGCGGGGAGAGGTCAGGTCTTGTACAGGCCTTCCTTCCTCCTACTCTCCATGTAGGGCAGGTGAGCAGACGAGGCCCGGGTCGGGGCGACGGGGTCCGCGCGTAACCGAGCCGGCAATGGGGACCACTGCTCAACCGCCAGACACCCTTGAGCCGTGTTCGGCCGCATCCGAAGGGCAGCGTGCGCTCCGCAGGACAACTTGCTATTCCAAGGACTAAGAGAGTTGGTCGTTGTGTTAAAGGCCTCTCACTGCGCGAAAACGAAACTTCTCTAGAGATCGTACTTCCTGAGTCTGTAGCTCGCACCGGGGCTCTGAGGGCTCCGAACACCGCCCCTTCCGGGCACGCACCTGGGGCCCAGCAGCCCCGCCCGTGTGCCGCGCGGCCAAGTGATAGCAGCTCTAGGCCCCGCCCCATCGCCGGACCCAAGCCCTGCTAGAACCCGTCCCGTCACCCCAGGCCCCGCCCCGCCGCCAGGTGAGTAGCGCCAGTCCCGCTCCCCAGTACTACAGGTTTCGTTCTATCGCCCGCCAGGCCCCGCCCTACCGCCTGGCTCCGCAGAGCTCCGTCGCGCCCTGCCCACCCTGCCGCCAGGTGAGCAGCTCCAGGCCCCGCCCATCGCCCCGAGGCGCTTGCGCAGTGCGGCCCGTCGGGGCCGGGGCCTGGCGGCGCGGCCGGCGTAGTCAGCGGCTGCAGTGCGCGTGCGCCGTGCGGCCGGGGGCGGGCGGCGGCGGCGGCGGCGGCGGCGAAGAAGCGGGGGCGGGGCGGCGCCGTCTGGCTCGGTCGAGCCGGGGCGGGAGCACGGCCCGGGACGGTGGGGCCCGCGGGTTGAGGACAGCGGCCTCGGTGGCCGACAGGTGAGACCAGTGTGCCGCGAGGGAGCAGGCGTCGCAAGGGGGGCGCGGCGGTCTCGCTTAGGGGCGGCGGCGCTCGGGGAGCAGCGGGCCCCGGCGCATTGTCCGGGCGGCGGGCGGCGCCTGCACAGCGCCCCCTGCCGGCCGGGCTGCAGGCGGGGGCCTCGGGCCGTTCGCCTTTGTTCACCGCCCCCGCCAACATGGCCGCCGCCCCCGGCCCGGCCGCACTGCGCGCTTTGTTCCGGACGGCGCGGTCCAGGGCCGGCGGTGCGGCCTCCGGGGGGGTTGGGGGGGATGCGGCGGGCGCCGGCGGGGGCGGGCGGGGTGAGTTGCGTAACGCGGGCAGGGCCGTGGAGGGGAATCAGACCCCCTATGCGGGGGAGGGGCTGGATGGAGGGGGAGGGTACGGGTTCCCCGCAGCTAGGAGGGAGGGTGGAAAGGATGTGGGGTGGGAGGGGAGGGGCGGGGACGGGTCCACCCGGTCCGGGGCGAGGCGGTGCGGGATCCCTTGCAAGGAGATGGATTTGGCTGTGACCCCCACGGAGGAGAGGGGCGGAGGTTCTTTGGATGGTACCCTGCGGCCTGGCACTGCCCTCCGGTGCCGGCGGTTGGCTTCGCGGGGAAGGCAGCTTTTCGGGGCTTACCGTGACGCCCACCGCCTCTTTTACCGCGCGGCACCCTTCGCCCTAGGCTCATCTCGCGGGACAGCTGGGTGGCGAGGTCTGTGCACTCACACACACTACACTTTTCCTCACGATGACCTTGAGCGCATTCCGCAGCTTTTGTGAAGATGAATCGCACGACGCGGAAACTGCGCAATGCCTTGGGTTTGGTTCTGCCCGTCTCTCCCCTTGAGGTGCGACCCCCCCACCTTTATAACTAGGTTGGATTTTAGTGATGGCCTTCGCAGTAAATGCCTTGAAATAGACATCCGAAATCTGTTTGGGCAGTTTCATATTTATTTGCTTTCTTTGATTTGTGGGTTGGGATTCTGGTTTTGGAGAGGGTTTTTCCTGCATGTTGAAGTGGCAGGTGCGGATTATTTGGCTATTTTAACTATATCAGAAAGCAACACGAGATACATTTAAGTGTCTTAAAGGATTACACTGTAACGTGATTTACACAGAAGACTACATACCTACAAAAATGTGAATACCTATATAACTTCTGTTGGAATTTTCTGGAAGGATCTTTGCAGTTGGGAAGGATTGAAGGAGAATACAGTAATTGCTTTCTGCATAGCTTTTGTTAAGAAGTAAGAATTGAAGCAATACTTGGGGGATGTATATTAGGACATACTGAGTTTGTGAACGATCATAACGTTGTCAACTTTCAGAGGTGGTGAAATTTCAGAGGGGGATCAAGTGAAATGAGACTTTTCCTAACTCCCCTCCCTAGCCTTAGTTAAAGGGCAAACAGCACAAAATTGTATTAGCTGCTAATTTACAGAGCGTTAATTACTAGATTTGGTGAACATATGTAAGGTTGCACAATGTGTCAAAATTATCGGTAGTAGTTATCAGTTTCTTATGAGGAATAAAATAGAATTTCTTTAATTCTAAAGTTTTGAGTAAGGTAATGCTGTTAAATGCTGTGAAATGGATAAGGAAAAAGGGTCTTGGGTCATCTCCATGTTTAATTTAGGATTTTTTTTTCTTAAGACTTTTGATGATCCAGGAATTTCTCTAGTACTGTTTCTAAAGGTACCTTTAATTACCAATTCAGAATACAGTAACAATGTTTACTTAGTTTTGGAATACTTGAAAGTGTTGCTTAAGGTGAATTCTTCGTGACAGTACAGATTTATACCTTTACACCCAATTTATGCTCTTCCACTTTACAACGGTGTGAAACCAATATTCATTCAACACAAACCAAACCTCAAAATTTGAATTTTGAGCTGTTCCCGGGCTAGTGGTATGCGGTACCATCCTTTCTCCTAATGCTGGGCAGGGAGCCGCAGCTACCAGTCGGGCACGTATTCACAGCTAATACTATTTACAGTGAACTGTGTTGTTAGTGTTTTTGGAGACATTGTTTTGGATTTTTGCTTACCATCGTGTCTACAAAACGGCCATCTGTGTGTACTGTTTATGGTAAGAGGAAGGCAATTACTCTTCAGATGAAACTCAAGATACCCTAATTGCCAAACTGTAGGCTAATACAAGTGTTCTGAGCACGGTTAAGGTAGGCTAGGCTAAGCCATAATGCTTAGTAGGTTAGGTGTATTAATTGCATTTTCCATTTACAGTACTTTCAATTTATGATGGGTTCATTGTGATATAATCTCATTGTAAGTCTAGGAGCATCTATAGTTCTAAGAGATGCTATAGGATAAACAAAGTTTGGGAAACAATGTTGTTCCTTTCTTTCTCTCCTAGGGTCACAGTCCACATTTTTACATTTGGTATGTGAGAAATAGTACACTAGTGATTTCCATATTTGGCCCCAGATCCTTTTTTGTTTTGTTTTTAGTGTAATATCTATTAATACCCAAGAAATCTAGGTAATCTTGGTCATGGGGGTCCTTACAGTGTATCCTTTTTAAAATTATATTTTATTGATTACGCTATTACAATTGTCCTGATTTTCCCCCTTTGCTCCCTTCCACCTAGCACCCCCCACTGCCTCAGGTACTTCCCCCACCCTGTTCATGTCCACTGGTTATGCATGTAAGTTCTTTGGCTACTCCCTGTCCTATGCTGTGCTTTACATCCCCGTGGGTGTTCTGTAACTACCCATTTGTACTTCTCAGTCCCCTCACCTTTCACCCATTCTCGGCCCTGCGCCCCACATCCCTTTTTTTCTTTAACCTTGGGCATTTTAATTATGTGTCTTGGGGTGGATCTCTTTGAGTTCATCTTGTTTGGGACTCTGTGCTTCTTAGACTTACGTGTCTGTTTCCTTCACCAAGTTAGGGAAATTTTCTTTCCTTATCTTTTCAAATAGATTTCCAGTTTCTTGCTCTTTCTCTTCTGGTACCCCTATGAAGCGAACGTTGGATTGCTTAGAGTTGTTGGACAGGCTGCTTACACTAAAATCATTTTCTTTGGATTCTCTTTTCTTGTTACTGTGTATCTTAATGGTACCACTCCTTTAATGGTGGACCAGGATGTTATGTAGTTTGTGTGTGCCTTTGCATCAGATTTGGCTGATATTGATAAATTATGAGAGTTATTAATTTGAAGCCTTAACTAGAATAAATTTAATTACAGTATTTTTAGTACCTGATGACTTACCTGATTGCATTATAATTTCTGGCTCCATTCCTTAATTGTTAACACTTTTTTTTTCCCTGGTCTGTTAGAGATACATGAAACTGATGCTGTTCTTTCTGAAGTTATTATTATGGGTTATTTAGAGATTAAAAATAATGCTGTCGGGTATTTCTTTTGGCTTAGCTGTTAGCAGGATCTTAATTTTCTGAGAAAGAGTAGTTAATATATATCCATGTAAATACTTCTTTATGCTTATTAAATGCATAATTAAATGTAGGGGTTTTTTTTTCTGTTTTCCTTGAATAAAAAGAAATTGGAAGAGGGAAATCAACTGTTTCATCCAAGTATTTTTTCAGTTTGGAATACATTATGGTATTGTGAAAAGAAGATGAGCTTTGGAGTTGGACATGATGATAGTATGGCCTTTCAACTCAGAAAAGTCAGGTTGAAATCCATCCTCACTGGTTCAAAGCCACATAGCTGATTGATCACGTAGCCTTTTCAAACTTTCTGTTCCTCATCTGTAAACTGGGATGAAACCTATCATATAAGGCTGTTATGAGAATTGAATTAAATAGATTATATAGGTCCCAATACAATTACTGAAAAAGAGCAACTGATGCCAAACATTGTTGACTTCCTGCTTTTGAACTTTTCTATAGTTATTAGCATGATTTTTTTCATGTTAAAGAAGTTCTTAGTTGTGCTCCAGTGTTCAATTTAATTTTTAGTTAAATCTTTCTCAGGTGCTTATTTTATGGTGCTAAGTCTTTTCTAGAACAAGTCATTTATGGGCATAATAAAGATATACCCTTAGAGACCTTTCACTCTGGTATACCAAGAGGATACACATGTGTGTAAGGAGGAAATTCAATGCAGAGGGTATCTGGGAGGAGAGGGTGATGTTCCAGCAGAATATAGAGTTAGGAGAGGATAGAAGCCTAGATGGAAGGATAGCAGGAATAGAGTGAGACATGAAAAACGTGTTCAAGACCATACTAGATTTGAATTCTGAGCAAAGAAGGTCCTTGTTATCTTCTGCTCCTGTGTATGTTTGTTTGTAGAATGGATGAGGACACCTACCTCATTAAGTGTAGGTTTCAGTGGAGTGGCTCCTGGATGTAGTAAGAGCCCTGTGGGTATTGATCATAGTGATGTTCACCACTGCTAACACCTGTAGTTTGGCATTGCCAGTTTTTCTAGGGATGAGTTTGGGGCCAGATTTTAAATAACCCTACATACCACATTAAGGCAGTTGGTGTTTATCCTGTAGGTGGGGGAAACCATTGACAGGCATGGAACAGCATGAAGGTGGATTGGAGAACTCTGCCAGTGTAGGATCTTTAGTTTCTAGAGTCTGGCCTGCCTGAGAAGATGGGTGAAGGCATTTGAGGCAGGAGGAATTGGTTTGGAGTCACTAGAATGTTAAATGTGTTGACTTTTGGAGTATTACATTATCCGAATGTTGGATAAAATATGGGTATTAATTTATCCAAGTGTTCAGAGAGTAAATGAAAAGACTAGTAAAGCATTTTACTGCATTTTGTGTGTATTCAGGTTGTAGTAATGTCTTTAAAATAAAAGGCAAAACAACTAAAAAAAAAACTTAGATTTTGTTTATAGTAAGTTGATCACTTTGCTTATAGTTATATACTTAAAACCTAGGTTTAATTTTTCGATCTGCCTGCAAATGATGTGTTAGTTAGTTGTGAGGTTCTTTCTTTTTGATTTCCTCTCTAGTATCACTGCGGCCCATGATTTTTTGTGTATTCAGTGAATCAGGTAGTCATTATTTTTCTTCATCTTGTGTTAACTTCAGTGTGGTGCTGTCCTTTCAAGGTAGTTTTCTTCCCTTGGAAGCTTATCTCAAGCATCGCTTTTTCATGATTTATTTTTACTTTTTGGTGCGCGTTAAAGGTAGAGACAGTAGTCTAGTAAACCTCATATATCTGCTACAACAACCACGCATTTTCTGAAGTTTTCCTTGACCTCCCTGAAGTCAAGTCTTCCTAAGAGAGATTACTGTTCTTCCTAGTATTTATCAAATTTATAGTACAATATTAGTTTACATAATTTAATGAATTTTTATTTTCCCAAAAAGGCGGACCATCATGAAGGCAGAGACTATTGCTGTTTTTGCCCATAATTACTTTTCTAGTACTTTGCTCGGTGCCTGGTTTGTGAGTGCTCAAACCACTTGGTCAGGAGCTATCGTAGAGTTGTCCAAGGAAAGGTGGAGGCTGTGTGTTTTTATATCTGGTTTGCTGCAGAGAGGTCTCATAAGCAGTGGTTTTTAGGGATCAGAGTTAATGTGCGGGAGCTGACAGAGCAGCTTACAGACAAAAAGGCTGTTGTCTACGTGCCTGATGCTGGAGTTTGAAATTCACAGGGCAGGCTTTTGGGAAAGGAAGATGTGTAGTGGGGAAGAACATGAACAAGCTGGAGGCCACAACAGGCCAGATTGGAAGCTTTGTCAGTTCTTTTGTCTGAGTTTGGTCATGTTGATGGCCTGTAAGAGCTGGGCTTTTGTCATGGAGCTAACTACACACATTTGGCCCAGAAGGCAGAGGAGCTCAGGGTGGGGAAAGGTACAAGCAGTTGCTGCAGCTTGTACCTTTAGCCCAATCATGCCTCGAGTCAATGAGGTGGATAGGAAGATGAGAGGGTGCAAGTTAGAGAGGTACCCTTTAGTGTACCCACTGCCTGCTGCACAAGAATCTTTCTTGTGGCCCACCCAAACCAGACACAAATGGGAAAGGAAATTCTGGGGAATATGATTCAGCCAAGTTCAAACAGTTACAAAGCAAAATGATGAGTTCAGGGTTTTAAATTCCCAACTCATGTTCCACGCAAGGAAGTTTCTGTGTCTGCCCCAAAAGTACAAATTGAATTCCCAATTTGTAAGTGAGAGCATTGATAGGTAAGGAATGAGATCCTGAAAACTGGATTAAGAGCGTATGATCAGATTTGATTGAGTTGAGACATTGAATCCCTAATTCTGCTGGACTACCTTTGTTAATAGAAGCAGCTTTTCTGCCTTGTGCCTGAGAAACTTAATTTCCATTTGCCAGAAAAACCTGTAATTGGCCCCTCTTAGGGTAGTCCCGGCAGATTCCAAAGGGTGAAGTGCAAAGTGTGACTCATGAGGAGGTGTGCTACCATTCAAAAGATCGCCTGGTTTGCTGCTGTGTAGATAAGAACCTGAGGAATATGTGTGGGAATGGACCTTAAGAGTGTGGGATAGTGGTGGAAGGAGTATGAAGTTGGGTTAGAATTTATTGATACGGACCCATAAGCAGAGATTCTCAATTCAGGATTGTAACTTGAAGGGTTGGAAAGGGCTCTGTTTGATCACCCAAAACAGATCAAAAGGTGGCCTGTGCCAAGTGAAGTTGAGCTTCTAGAACTGCTTTGATGTACGAGGAAGGGTCCATAAACTTAGAGAGACTGGAGCATTGAAGTGGATTTGTTGTGAACGACCTCCTCACCCACCCTGGGGAGATTCAGAGCTTATGTTTTATCCCACAGTTGTAAGACATTTGTGAGGGGTGCCCAGTATTCTTGAGAGCACTGGTCACTGTTCTCTGCAGGTCAGAAAACACGGTGGGAATTGCCTGGCACTGATCTGTTGACTGTAAATGCAGTGGGGATAGTTGGATTCTAAGGTAGCAGGTCTGTTGAATGGTCTTTTATTTAGAATTAATCTCTGGGTTACAATTATTGGTACTTTTTTTGGTTTACTTTGGTATTGTTTAATACTTTAAAGTTTTCCCTTTAAATTGACTCAGTAAAAGAAAAAAGTAATCCCACGTACTTTCCAGTTATAATTACTTTTCAAAATTTTTGAAATATTTGTAAAGTACGGTTCATCTAAAATACATGACCTTTAAATAACTCATGTTATTGGTGGGACTATAATTTGGTAGAGCCTTTTTGGAAAGTGACTTCACTGTATTTAATTTAAAATGCACATACTCTATTTGGAAGTTTATTGTATCGATGTATTTGCACAAATATACAATTACATATGTGTAAGAGTATTGGAGTTAATAGAATAAAATAAATGTAAATAAATGGTCTTTATACCCATTTATCCACTATACTACATGGAAAACAACATTTAGTGAGAGGCAAGCTGTAGAACTGTATATTCTCATGTATACATAAATATATAAATATATAAAAGTGTGTGCATGTGTGTTATGCATGCATATGGGTGTTTTAAGGTATTTGTGTATATTGTACTTTAAATATTTGTACAGTATGTTATTAGGTTTATGGAAGTTTTACCAGTGGTTACCTCTGGGGGATCGGGCTGATGGAGAAAAGGGGAGGAGGAATCTGTAAGAAAGCAACACTTTAGTTTCAAATAACTTCTTTGTAATTTGAATTAATATCAAATTCACCTTTGATTTTGAGGACTGTTGACTTTTCAGTCTTGTATTTTCTTTTAATTTTTCAAAAAGTTGTGAAAGTACAGAAGTAGTGACAGATCTGTGATTTGTGACACACCAACTGTGGTATCACTGATTTCATCATGACTTTTACTTATGTGGTCACATACAGTTGTAGTCTGTCTATTTGTATGTGATTTATTCATGTATCACAACCACTCATTTTCCTATTAAATATTGGGTTATTTCCAGTTTGAGACTGTTAGTTCAGGTCCCCCAAGAACAAGATAGCAAGCGGGGATTAGATCTAGCTGTACTGAGGGAACTACCAGTGAGGCCAGCCTCCTGCAGGTCCGATGCGTGTGGAAGAGGAATGGTTGGAGAGAACTTCTGGTGGGAAAAGTCCTATGACCACAGTGCAGCTTTGAGAAAGAAGAAACATCAGTGTGAGACAGAAACAATGATTGGTTGTCTCTTGCACACTCCCCAACTGGTGACTGAACTGCAACCCAGGTATGTGCCATGACCAGGGATTGAACCAGTGACCTTTCATGTGGGATAATACCCAGCCAACAAGAGACATGCCAGTCAGAGCCTAATAATTTTGTCTATTTCTGTACCCTTCTTCCCCCAGCTTTAAATTACAATCTTGCAACTCTGATACCTGGCAGTCGCATGAGTCTCTGCCTTTTTTGTTTTCTTATTTATTGCTGCTTTTACTATTTATTTATTTATTTATTTATTTATTTATAGAGAGGGGAAGGGAGGAAGAGAGGGAGAGAAACATTGATGTGCGAGAGATACATCAATCACTTGTCTTTAACATATCCCCAACTGGGAACATGGCCTGCAACACACGCTTGTGCCCTGACTGGGAATTGAACGGCAACCCTTTGATTCTCAGTCTGACACTCAGTCCACTGAACCACAACAACCAGGACTGTTTCTCCTAGTTTCTATTTTGTTTCTTGCTGCTGCATGGGATGTGTGTGCATATATGCTCATGCAGTAGAAAATTGCAGTTTAAAATTTGTTTGAAATAATTGGGGTCTAGGATGATATTTCTGGAAAGAATTTATGCTTGCTTCTGCCAGCCTTCTGAGGGAATAGACAGCCTGGGATCACCTCAGTTCGGGTTTAGGTTAAAGAGGAGTTGCAGATAACTGCAGCTCTATAGCCTGGCTTTCTTACTATTACTCCAGCTCCTGAGAGCAAGTTAGCATTTCAACTAATGTGATGTGGGTTCACCAGCCCTCTCCTTCCTTTGGTAGACCCTGGGTTTCTGGGCTTTGGCCTCTTGCTTTGCAAAGCTGTCAGCCTTTCAGCTGTTCTTAACACTTGGTAGTTGTTCTTAGGGGTAAAATGGTTCCATATGTGGGGTTTACTTTCCTAGGTTGTGCCTTTGTGTGAGCTCTACTATCTTAAAGTTCTTTGATGCCTTCAAGCATAGTTTTAGTGCCGTATTTGTCAGTGTGTGTTCAAGCTTTGTCATGGAAGTTTTCAGTAATATATAAAAGTCAGTAAAATAGTGTTAAACAGCCCTCTTTGTCTCCTTGACACCACACCAGTGATGTCTTCTTGGCTTCGATAGCTTCCTGGCTTCTGGTATGACAAAATGTTCTAGGCTTCTCTGACTTGGAATTAGCCATTCCAGTAAGAAACCCTGGTTCCTGATAGCTTCTGTTAGGGATGTTCTTTTAGATGTTCTTTTTTTATTTATCTATTTGTTGGCTTTTAGGAGAGGTCTAAATTATTACTCATTTCTACCAGAAGTTGTTCATTCTTTTTTTAAAAAGGTTTGTTTGTTTATTTATTTATTTATTTTTAGAGAGACGAGAAGGGAAGGCGAAAAGAGAGAAACATCGATCAGTTGCCTCTCAAATGCACCCCAACTGGGGACAGAACCTACAACCCAGGCATGTACCCTGACCTTGAATTGAACCGGCGACCTTTTGCTTTCTGAGACGGTGCCCAACCAACTGAACCACACAGGTCAGGGCAGGAATTGTTCATTCTTTCTGTTGATGCCTGGAAGTATCCTGTGAAGACTCATCGAGGATTCAGAGTTGTTCGTTGCAGGTAGTTTTAGGTGGGAGTTATGCCATGGACATTTTAGCAGTCTGGTGAAACCTGTGAATGATTTCTCAGGTTTTTTGAATACAGTAAATAAAATACTATGGATTGCAAATGAAAATTATATTTAAATAGTTATAAAAATATAAAAACAATTTTAATATAGTAACATGGTGTCTATGTGTTAAGTGACAAGACGTCAATAGCATACAGAAAAAAATTTTACATTTTAAGATACTAAAATGAGTGTTTTTGATGCTTATCAGAAAATATATTGAAGTGGTCTTTGTGTTGTCTCCTTTCACATATTTATCAACAAATAATTGGTGACGGAATACTAGAGAGCAGTGTAGATCTGTGTATCACTGCAGTACACTCCTGGCACACAAGCAAGTCAGAATGGGGTCAGACTTTACAGGCCAAGGCACGGGTCTTCACATAGTTGTTTTTACTGCAGACACCAGCTGCAAGCTGGGGGCTCCCTAGGCCACCACACTAGTGACCAGCTCGGTACAAATTTGGGGTTCCCTTGACTCTCAGGTTCAGCAGTTTACCAGAACAACTCAAATGCTATACTTAAGAATTATAGTTTTATCATGGCAGAAAAAGACCTTAAGTCAGGACCAGCTGAAAGAAAAAAATGCATAGGGTGTGTGGTTCGGGAGGGAAGCTTTTTCAGCGGAGTTAGGACCATTTCCCCCTGGCACATGGGTGTGTAACTGCATGGAGTCAGGGCACTGATGACATGGAAAGCTCATTCCAGCTTCAGTGTCTATAGAGTTTTTATTGAGGGGGAGTTCATTATGTAAGCATGATTCATTGACTGTGAGGTTGAACTTAGTCAAGTTTCCCGCTCTGGAAGTTGGGCTACTGTCATGGAGTTCATAGCCCCAGTCCTCTGTCCTGTCGATCATCTTTCTGGTTTGGCCAGCCCCATCTGGAGTCATCTTGTTAGTATAAAGTGTCTGGGAACCTACCATGAATTACAAGGACTCCTGTTACTCAGGAATTCCCAGAGATTTAGATGGTGCTTCCCAAGAACTGGGACAAAAGCCAGCCACAAAGTTTTTTGTTTTACAACAGTCACCAATTCTGTTTTTATAGTTCCATCATTAATCACCTCATGGCTGATCTACTCTAGTCGTGTCCATTCTGTGATGGGCCTAGTAACTCATTTTAGAATTAGTTTATGAACCTAAAAGCTATTTTGAGATCTGCTACCAGTGCATTGTCTTGAGAAGTGTGATTTAGAAGGTAAGGTGTTCTAGTAATAATACTGTGGTTTGCTGTGTTGACAAAAGAATGTTTGGATCTATTGAAAAGGTTTATAAGCATTGATTTAAACCAAGCCTGAGGATATGCCTGGAAGCAGGAACTTACTGATTGAGAAAATGCTCTGGAAAGAATGGCAGGTTTCAGCTCATTTTATGTATTGGAATCTAAGGAGAGAATGTAAGGAAAGTTACATGACCTCCACTGGTGGTAGATTAAGGAGGTGTGGGAGAAAGCAAGATGAGGAAGCAAAATGGGAGAGATACATACTTCCTTTACATTGGTGGGTGCAGGATAGTTAATGTTTAATATTTTTTAAAGTATATTCTATTGATTATGCTATTACAGCTGTCCCATTATTTTCTCCCTTTTCCCTCCCCAACCTGCATTGCCCTCCGCTGGTATTCTCACTGCCCCCTTTAATCGATGTCCTTTGGTTGTGCATATAAGATCTTTGGATTATCCATTTCCTATATTATTCTTAATGTCTTCCTGTCTATTTTGTACCTAACCAATTATACTTTATTCCCTGCACCTTTTCCCCTATTCTCCCCCCACTCCCCTTCCTGCCGATAACCCACCATGCGATCTCCATTGCTGTGAGTCTGTTACTGTTCTAGTTGTTTACTTAGTTTGTTTCTGTTTTTGTTTTTTAGGTTCAGTTGTTGATAGTTGTGGGTTTGTTGTCATTTTATTGTTCATAGTTTTGGTCGTGTTTTTCTTAGGTAGGTACCACTGACATTTTATATAGTAAGGGCTTGGTGATGATGAACTTCTTTAACTTTACCTTGCCTGGGAAGCACTTTATCTACCCTTCTACTCTAAATAATAGCTTTGCTAGATAGAGTAATCTTGGATGTAGGTCCTTGCCTTTCATGACTTTGAACACTTCTTTCCAGCCCCTTCTTGCCTGTAAGGTTTCTTTTGAAACATCACCTGATAGTCTTATGGGAACTCTTTTGTAGGCAACTCTCTCCTTTTCTCCTACTGCTTTCTGCTTTTAAGATTCTCTCCTTATCTTTGATCTTGGGTAATTTAATTATGGTGGGTCTTGGTGTGTTCCTCCTTCCGTCTAACTTCTTTGGGACTCTGAGCTTCTTGGACTTCCATGTCTATTTCCTTCACCAGATTGAGGAAGTTTTCTGTCATTTTTTCAAATACGTTTTCAATTTCTTGCTGTTCCTCTTCTCCTTTTGGCACCCCTGTGATTTGGATGTTGGAATGTTTAAAGTTGTCTCAGAGGTTCCTAGAATTCTTTTCAGTTTTTTGAATTTTGTTTCTTCATTCTGTTCTGGTTGAATGTTTATTTCTTCCTTCTCCAAATTGTTGATTTGCATCCTGGTTTCCTTCCCTTCACTGTTGGTCCCCTGTGTGCTTTTCCTTATTTCACTTTGTATAGCTTTCACTACTTCATTTTGTGGCTGTACTCAGTAATTTCTCTTAGCATCCTGATTACCAGTGTTTTGAACTCTACATCTGATAGACTGTCTCCTCGTCATTTAGTTCTTTTTCTGGCATTTTCGTCTATTCTTTCATTTGGGCCATATTCCTTTGTCTCAGTGCACCAGTCTGAATAAATGTTTTTTATTTAACTCCTTGGTTGTTGGACTACCATACAGTTCAATTTTCTGGCAGTTCTGGTTGTTTTTTGTTTTTAAATTGGCTGTTGTCTTTCTTTTGGTTGTGTGAGGAAGAAAGTGAATCTATCTATTACTCCATCTTGGTTGGAAGGCCTTGAGATTTTGTATTCTTACATTCAAAAAGCTCTGTGTGTTCTTTCCCCACTGCAACTTCATCATATATTTTATATTTTTAAAACGTAACAAGTTCAACCTGAAAAATGTAATCAAGTGGAAAGCAATAGAAACTGATAAGAATAAATATTCTAGTGAGAAGGGTGAACATTCTTTCGAACATTAGTAACCTAAATTCTTATTTATTTATTTTTTTTTAGAGAGAAAGGAAGTGAGGGAGATAGAGAGGGAGAGAAACATCCACATGCAAAAGAAACATCAGTTGGTTGCTTCTCACACGCCCCCAACTGGGGACTTGGTCCACAAATCAGGCATGTGCCCTGACTGGGAATGGAATTGGTGACCTCAGTGTCGGTTAAGCACTGGTTTGCTGGCCTTTGCTCAATCCACCGAGCCACACCAACCAGGGCAGTAAGCTAAATTCTCATTACCAATTCTCAGAACCAATGTAACTGATTAAGATAGGCTACATTGACATTTGTGTAGATTAAAGTATTTCTCAGTCTTTGAAGTAACCTTGTAAAGGGGAGCAGATAAAAGGAGTAGAGTAATTGGATGTTTTTAATGTTGGGAAATACTACATCAGTTAGTACGTTAATGGGAATTCTAGTGCTAAGAGATGGTATAGAGAAGACAAGTGAAAGGGTTGAATTTAAACACAGTTCATCTGTTATTGTAACAGCAGAGGAAAGCAACCAGTTGGTGAATTTGGTGGTGGGAAGGGTTTTTTTGTTGTCGTTGTTGTTATTGTTTGCATCTCATTATCAAGCTTAACTGCTGAAATTAGGGTAGTATTTTTTAAAGCTCACTTGAGACATGAGATTAAATAATTTGCAGTTTTTCAGCAGTTGCTTGCTAGCTTAAGCTGTGGGTTGGGTAGGCGGGGGGTTGGGTTAGGGTTTTGTCACAAAAGTGCCAGGAAGAGACAATGGAGAAAAGCAAGTGAGTTACTATAGTGGTTGATAGTCCATGGACTCTAAGCTGAATTAGGACAATGAAAAAGTGGTCATGATGGAGGTAATGGTTGCGTCAGAGGTTTATTGGAGTGAGGATGTTGGTGTTAGAAAGTAGAATGATCAGAGGTGGATTTGAGTGTGAGATTCTTGAAACAGATTCCAGAAGTATTGCAGTCATTTGCGATGAAATGTCGAGGTTGTGACCCTGGAGAGAGGTGGCTTGAAGAGGGTTTGTACTTTGAAGTCAGGATGTTGAAGAATTGAGGGAGCAGGTTGTTGAAAGAATCATACTATGTCGAGAATGTGGTAATGGTGGAAAAGGAGATACAGCAGGTAACAAAGTCCTCAAAGTGTGTGCAGACAAGAGGATTAAAAGGAAAATGGGGCAGGAAAAAGGGGAGGCTGCCTTTACTGGTACTGTGTTACATGCCTTCATGTGGGGTGTTGGGGTAAGAGATTGTGTAAATATAGACGGGGTAGCATACACAACAGCATTGCAGAGAGCTGCTGGGCTGAAGGGACACTAGATAGTCTTGTTAAAGACAGGCTGCCATCCAGAGGCAGTTGGAGAGGGTTGGGCAGACAGGGATGGGAGGGCGGTGGAGTCCCAGTAGGTAAGGATAGATCAGTGTAGGGAGAGTTTAATAAGTGAAGTTGAGATGTCTGTTGCTGATCAAGGTAGAGGGATGTGAGGTTTGCATGACTTTTGGATGGGCTCTTAGGGAAAGGTGGTTGACAAGTCAGGTATCCTGACAGTATTGCCCTCAGCTTAGTCTCCTTAGGTCTTTGGGGCTGTGAGGCAGACTGGTGTAACTGTTAGGAAGAGCACTTGGGACCTGGCACAGGGAAGTATCATCTCCAGAAAAGGTGCTGATCTTGTGTCTTTCTCAGTGTTATTTAATGCCACTTGAGACACTTTTAAAAAATATTAATTTATTTTTAAAAAATATTTTATTGTTCATTTCGCCATCCCCAATTTTTCACCCTTTAACCTTCTCCACCCACCCCACCCCACTTCCATAGTCAGTCCCTACCCTGTTGTTCATGTCCATGGGTGTTCATACATGTTCCTTGACTAGTCCTTTCCCCTTCTTTCCACCCTTATCCCCCTCCATCTCCTGTCTGGCTACTGTCTGTTCCATGTTTCCATGTCTCTGGTTCTATGTTGCTTGTTAGTTTATTATGTTCATTAGGTTTCTCTTATAGGTGAGGTCATATGGTATTTGCGTTTTACAAACTGGCTTATTTCACTTAGCATAATACTTTCCAGTTCCATCCATGCTGTCATGAAAGGTAGGTGTTCCTTCATTCTTACTGCTGTGTAGTATTCCATTGTGTAAATGTGCCACAGTTTTTTTGTTTTTTTAAAGATTTATTTTATTTTTAGACAGAGGGGGAGAGAGGGAGAGAAACATCAATGTGTGGTTGCCTCTTGTGTGTCCCCTACTGGGGACCTGGCCCGCAACCCAGGCATGTACCCTGACTGGGGAATTGAACCGGCAACCCTTTAATTAGTAGACCAACGCTCAGTCCACTGAGGTACACCAGCCAGGGCTAAACATACCAGTTTTTGAGCCACTCATTTACTGATGGGCACTTAGGCTGTTTCCAGCGCTTGGCTATTGTAAATAGAGCTGCTGTGAACACAGGGGTGTATTAAGTTGTTTTGAAATTGATGATTCAGAATTCTTAGAGTATATTCCAGCAGTGGAATTGCTGGGTCAAAAGTCAGTTCTATTTTTGGTTTTTTTGAGGAAACTCCATACTGTTTTCCACAATGGCTGCACCAGCCTGCATTCCCACCAACAGTGCACCAGGGTTCCCTTCCCTCCACATCCTTGCTGGCACTTGTTTGTTAGTTTATTAATGATGACCATTTTGACCACTGTGAGGTGATACCTCATTGTGGTTTTAATTTGCATCTCTCTGATGTTGAGCATTTTTTCATGTGTCTGCGGGCCATCTGTATGTCCTCCTTGGCGAAGCGTCTGTTCAGGTCCTTTGCCCATTTTTAATTGGATTGTTTGACTTCCTCATGTTAAGCCACATGAGTTCTATATATTTTGGATAATCAAACCCTTGTCTAAGGTATCATTGGCAAATATATTCTCCCACATGGTTGGTTGATTCCCTTTTCATTTTTATGATGATTTTTTTAGCTGTGCAGATGCTAAATTACCAAAACAGTGGATACAAAATCAATATTCAGAAATCAAGGGTACTTCTGTACACCAACAATGAAATTTCAGAAAGAGAAACTAGGGGGAAAAAAATCCCATTTTACTATAGCAACAGGAAAAGTATCTAGGAACAGATGTAACCAAGGAGGTAAAAGACCTGTATTCGGAAAACTATAGAACACTGAAGAAGGAAATTAAGAAAGACACAAATAAATGGAAACATATAATGTGTTGATGGATTGGAAGAATTAACATCATTAAAATATCCATACTACCCAAAGCAATCTATAGATTCAACACAATCCCTATTCAATTACCAATGGTATATTTCACAGATCTAGAACAAATACTTCAGAAATTTATATGGAACCAAAAAAGACCCTGAATAGCTTCGGCAGTCTTGAGAAAGTATAACAAAGTAGAAAGGATCACAATACCTGCCATCAGACTATACTACAAGACCAGTGTACTCAAAACAGTTCTAGTACTGGCATGAGAACAGACACATAGATCAGTGGAACAGAATAGAGAGCCCAGAAATAAACCCATGTATCTATGGCCGATTTATATTTGACAAAGGGGGCAGGATCATACAGTGGAGTAAAAATAGCCTTTGCAATAAATAGTGTTGGGAAAACTGGCCTGGATGGAACATACAAAAAAAAACTAGACCATCGACTTACACCATTCGCTGAAATAAATTCAAAATGTATGAAAGATGTAATTATAATTAAGATGTGACACCACAAAAGTCCTAGAGGAAAACATAGGCAGTAAAATTTCAGATATCCCACGCAGCAGTATTTTTGCCAATATATCTCCTAGGGCAAGAGAAATAAAGGAAAAAATATATACATGGCACTTGAGACACTTTATGTATTTGTGTACTGTCTCTGCTCTCTTATATAACCTCTGAATGGTGGGTACTCAGTGAATATTTATTGAATGAATAAATTATGCAACCCGTTTGCTTTTAAATGTAGCTTCCTTGAATAGAACTTTTTATAAAGTTTTATAAGGTTAAGAATTTTTACTACATCAAAATTATAACAACTAGAACAACCGTTTTTCAGAACCACCAGAAATCTAGAAGAATTGAAGTCCTACAACTATGGAATTAAGAAGAAACCACATTAAAACTGGTACGGGAACAGATATGTAGAATGGGCTGGTTCCACACCCAAGTGTGGCAGATAAAAATCGGGAGGGGTATCTCAGCATAAGGAGCCCCAGCCACACAATAGGTCCTCCCGCCCAGGGTTCCAGTACCAGGAAGATAAATCTCCATAACTACTGGCTGTAGAAACCAGTGGAGTTTAAGGCTGTGGAAGACAGAAACTTTTGGAGTCCCAGGTAGTTCCTCTTAATGGACCCAACCACAGACTTGGACTGAGTCCCTCTGAGCTCCAATGTGGGGGCAGCAGATTGAAAGGCATCAGAAACATGAGGAGGAACTGGATTCTGTGGCATCAGGGCCAGAGTTGGGGGGCAGATTTCTTCTAGAGGGAAGTGCTGGCAGTGGCCATTGTTCCCTTGATGAGCCTTCACAGAGCCACAGAGCTGTCAGTTGGGCGCCATATTTGAAACTCCATTAACCTGGCTCATACTGTTTTCTGTAATTTGGTAATTCCCTAAGGCCCCGTCCCACCCAACTTTTGGGCTCACCTGAGCTGTTTCGGGTGGCTTTTCCATAGAATGGCTTGTCTTGACCCATGCTTTGGAGAATTTTACTAAATTCTCTCAGTCAAGTGGCATCTGGCTTCAGTGAACCCTGTACTTCTCATGAAGTTGTCCCAGGCCCAACACTAGCAGCAGCTGGCCTTGGTTCATAGCTTGCCTCACCTGAGCACCTCCAAGCCCAGAACAAGTGGCTGCCATATGCAGATCACTCTGTTGCTTATGTTATGTGACCCCAGGCAAAATACATCAGTGGCTGACATTGAATATGCTAACAGCAATCAAGGCTGAACTACAGTAGAAAGGTTAACATAGCCCTCTTGGTGGGTGTACCTTGTATCCAGCTTGGGTTATAGGGGAGGCTGTGCCATTGGACCCTACAGGACACCTGCTAAGTTAGGGCACTCTACCAAGTCTGGGAGACATAACAGCTCTACCTAATACAATGAAACAAACACAGGGAGGCTGCCAAAATGAGGAGGCAAAGAAATGTCCAAATGAAAGAACAGAACAAAACTACAGAAAGAGAACTAAACAAAATTGAGACAAGCAATCTACTAGACAGAGTTCAAAATATTGCTTATAAGGATGTGCAGTGAGACTTCCGGCCAAGATGGAGATGTAGGTAGATACACTTTGTCTCCTCACACAACCAAAAGAAAGACAACAACAAATTTAAAAACAGAAATTAACCAGAACTGCCAGAAAATCAAACTGTATGGAAGTCTGACAACCAAGGAGTTAAAGAAGAAACCATCGTTCAGACTGGTAGGAGGGGCAGAGACGGGCACCTGGGATGGAGAACATGCACGGCAAGGCTACAGTTGGTGGACTAGGTGGTACCACATTTGTGTGCGGATAAAGAGGGAGGAACAACTGGGGAGTGAAAGAGACCCTGCAACTCAGGGTTCTAGTGGGAAAAGAAAGCCTCAAAACCTCTACCAGTAAAAACCTGTGGGGTTTATGTCAGCAGGAGAAACTAAGTCTCACAAGGGAGTTGTTTGAGAGACCCACAGGGTACTAGAACCTGCACAGAACCACCCACCCGGGAATCAGCACCAGAAGGGCCCTGTTTGTGCGTAGCAGGGGAAGCTACTGAAAGACCAAGATCTAAGCAAGAGGCAGTGTTCCTTCTCAGACAACCGCCCCCACATTCCCCTCCCCTGACAGTGCCACAAGGAAAATATGGCCCAAACGAAAGAACAGATCAAAGCTCCAAAATTGGACCTAAGTGTTAAAGAGATAGCCAACCTGTATCAGATGGCAGAGTTCAAAACAGTGGTAACCTGCATGCTCACAGTAATGGTTGAGCATGGTTGCAAAATAGAGAAAAATGTGAAGGCTATACAAAGCGAAATAAAAATATACAGGGAACCAAGAGTGAAGGGGAGGAAACTGGCACTCAAATCAATGATTTGGAGCAGAAAGAAGAAATAAACATTCAACCAGAACAGAATGAAGAAATAGGAATTCAAAACAATGGAGGAGAGGCTTAGGAACCTCTGGGACAACTTGAAATGTTCCAGCATCCGAATCATAGGGGTGCCAGAAAGAAAAGAGGAAGAGCAAGAAAGTGAAAACTTATTTAACAGATAATGGAGGACTTCCCCAGTCTGGCAAAGGAAATAGACTTCCAGGAAGTCCAGGAAGCTCAGAGAGTCCCAGAGAAGTTGGACCTAAGGAAGCACATACCAAGGCACATCATAATTGCATTACCCAAGATCAAAGATAAGGAGAGAATCTTAAAATCAGCGAGAGAAAAGGAGAGAGTTGCCAACAAAAGAGTTCCCATAAGACTATCAGGTGATGTTTCAAAAGAAACCTTACAGTCAAGAAGGGGCTGGAAAGAAGTGTTCAAAGTCATGAAAGCCAAGGCCCTACATCTAAGATCACTCCATTTGGCAAAGCTATCCTTTAGAATGGAAGAGCAGATAAAGTACTTCTCAGATAAAGTAAAGTTAAGGGACCTCATCATCACCAAAGCCCTTATTATATGAAATGTTAGAGGGACTTATCTAAAAAAGACCAAAAATTTAAACAATAAAATGACAACAAACACAACTATCAACAATTGAACCTAAAAACAAAAGAAACTAAGCAGACAGCTAGAACAGGGACAGGATCACAGAAATGGAGATTACATGGAGAGTTATCAGTGTGGAGGGGTGGGGGGAGAAAGGGAGAAAACGTACAGGGAATAAGAAGCATAATTGGTAGATATAGAATAGACGGGGAGGCTAAGAATAGTATAGGAAAGGGAGAACCCGAAGAACTTATATGTACGACCCATGGACATGAACTGGGGGGGAAATGCTGGTGAGAAAGGGGGGTGCAGGGCGGAGTGGAATAAAGGGGAGAAAAAATGGGACAACTGTAATGGCATACTCAATAAAATATATTTGAAAAAAAAGAATGCTCAGTGAACTTAAAACATCAACGTCATGAAAAAGATCCAGTCAGAAACTAGGGTTACACTGACTGAAATAAAGAACAATTTACAGGGAATTGACAGTAGAGTGGATGAAGCTGAGAATCAGATCAGTGATTTGGAATATAAGGAAGCTAAAAACAACCAGTTGAACAGCAAGAAGGAAAAAGAATCCAACACAAAGATGATAGTTTAAGGAGCTCTGGGACAACTTCAAGCTTATGAACATTCACATAATGGGGATGTCAGAAGAAGAGAGAAAGCTTGGTATTGGGAACTTCTTTGAGAAAATAATGACAGAAAACCTCCCTAAGTTGTTGAAGGATATAGACATAGAAGTCCAGGAAGTGCAGAGAATTCCAAACAAGATGAACACAAAGAGGTCCACACCAAGACACATCATGATTAAAATGCCAAGGGTTAAATACTAAGAGAATCTTTAAAAGCAGCAATAGAAAAGCAGTGAGGTACCTACGAGGGAGCTCCCATAAGACTGTCAGTTGGAATCTCAAAAGAAACTTTGCAGACTAGAAGGGACATGGCAAGGATTATTCAAAGTGATGAATAGCAAGCACTTATAACCAAGATTACTCTACCCAGCAAAGCTTTATTTAGAATAGAAGGATAGATAAAGAGTTTCCCAGACAAGAAGAGGCTAAGTGAGTTCATCACCACCAAACCAGTATTATGTGAAATGTTAAAGGGCCTTCTTTAAGTTAAAAAATGTGAACAATAAAATGGCAATAAATATAACTTATCAACAGTTGAACCTGAAACACACAAAAAAGTCAGAACAGAAACAGAATCATAGATCCAGAGAACATATTCATGTTACCAATTGGGAGGCTGATGAGGGGCATTGGTGAAAAAACTGAAGGGATAAGGAAGCATAATTGGTAGTTAGAGAGTAGTCATGGGGATATACAGCATAGGGAATTGAGTAGCCAAAGAACATATATGCATGACCCAGGGACATAGACTATGGTGTGGGGATTGCCTGAGGGACTTGGGGGGGGTAGGTGGAGGGGGATAAAGGGAAAAACTGGGACAACATAAAAAGCATAAAAATCTTAACAGCATAAAAAGTACAATAGAATTTTGTAAAAAAAATTTCTTTACCATTTAAGCTGATTTCTTTCTCCCTAGTTAACTGAGCACATGGCTATAAATTATAGACATCAAGACTAATACATGAGAATTGAATGTAGGCATGCAGTTAAATGAAATTTGTGTGTCACCTTTTGTGTTTACAAGAAATGTCTCTGTTTTACTAGGTGGACTGAAACTGGAACTAAGTTTGATTTAAATGATAAACTGCTTACATAAGATAACTAACTTTTGCATGAGTTGGAAGTTTCTCAGGCTTTTTCAAAGCTGACATTTTCCTCTGGTTTTTGGAAGCTTGGGAGAAGAAGAACTGTAAAGTCTCATTGGCTATAATTGTTTTCTCTTGCACAAAGCTGCTGGCTTGCTGACCTTCTACTGAGCTGTGACTCTGTCTTGAACTTGATTTCTGTGTTGTCCCTTCTCTAGCTGTTGTCCCACCCTTCCTGCCCCCTTACCTCATAATGTTACTACCTCCATGCAGTGGGTCAGTGGGTCTAGGAGATGGGTCATGCCAGTCTAAATTTCTTCTGACATCCCAGCATCGCCATTTTCCGACTTCTGGCAGTAAAATGAGTTGAGGAAGCCAGATGCTATATTGCATTCCGATTGACCTCTGAGGAGTTGTACTTTGGGGTCTTGCAAATGCCCCAGACTTCCTCATTGAAAGGTCTAGCTGATAGGGGTGTCCGGCCTGTAGCATGCAGGCTGCATGCAGCCCAGGATGGCTATGAATATGGCCCAAGACAAAATCGTGAATTTACTTAAAATGTTACGAGATTTTTTTGTGATTATGTGTTGCACTGTAGTTAATGTGTGGCCCAAGACAACTCTTCTTCTAGTGTGGCCCAGAGTCTCCAAAATGTTGGGCACCCCTGGAGGACTTCCTTTTTGACCCGGACTCTGCGGTACCCTTGGCATCCAGGTCTGAGGAAATAAAGTTAGTTGCTCTTGGCAGGGTGCATTTTAGCTAATGTTATGCTTAAAATTTGGTGTCACATTTGATGGCTTAGTTAGATAATTTTGCTCTTGTGATGTGTAGTAATGAACTGTTAATTTCACTATTTTACAGAGTGCTTATGATTTCACGTATTTTTGCTGAACTTGTAAAAGAGGCACTTGGATGATGGATTAACAAGAACATTGAAATTCTGTGCACAGTTTCAAATTGGAGCATATTGGATTTTCACCCTAGTTTAGCAGCTCTGCTGCTCACTTAAATACAGATGAATGAAGACCCCATTCGGGAAGACACCTGGCCAGCGGTCCAGAGCTGATGCAGGTAGGCAGTGCAGTTCTCTGTGTATCTTAGTGTGATGAACTGAAAACGGTTGTAAAATTGAGAAATACTTTTACATAATTCTTACTGGTTTGCTCTTCTTAAAGCTTTGTGATTTCCAGTGTTTCATATACATACGTGTGAAAAAATAGGTTTAGTTTTTTTGAGAGGCAAGGTCATACTGATTTTTCTCCCTGTAGTCTCTCACCTTCTATCAAGTTATAGATGTCCAGTAAATTGAGCAAGTGAACTGTAAATACCCAGTTAATAAGATTATAGTAAATGAAGTGATTGTCATTTTGAAGGAAGAAGTGAAAGTGAGGTGAATAGATGAGTAATAGACTTAGCAAGATTTAGGATATTTATAGCAATTTGAAGGAAAAAAGATAAACTTGTATTTTTTGTATATTTATTTGAAAGAACTTTAGTGGAATGAAATGTATGAAAATGAATATTTAATGGAAATTATTTTTTGTGGCACACAGCTTAATACAACTAGAAGTTTAGATTTTGCATGATTTTTACCCACCCTCAAAACAGATAAATCAGCCCTGGCTGGGTAGCTCAGTTGGTTAGATCATTGTCCTGATATGCCAAGGTTGCAGGTTTGATCTCCAGTCAGGGCACATATAAGAAGCAGCCAATGAATGTGTACATAAACGGAACAACAATTTGATGTCTCCTCCCCTCCATCTCTCTCCTCTTTCTCCCTCTCCCCCCACCCCCAAAATCAATTAGTAAAAACTAAGAAAAGTAGATTTAGTGGTAGCACAAACAATGGTGTGACCTTACATTATCTTTCTTTTCCTTATTTCTTAGAGCATATGACATAAAACTAAAGACAAAGCAGGTACTCTGTAAATTCTACTTGGCTCATTGACTGTTTTTCACTGTTACCCTATTTTAGAAAGATTGCTGACTTCTTGATCAGTATTGATTATAAAACTGTCTTAATCATTCTTCTTGTTAACAAAGACAAAGGGTCTGCTGCTGTTAAATCCCTACATCAGTAATGAATGTTCCCTTCACAAATAAAGAAAATTAACCAAGGGGGTTTCTTTTTCTTAAGCAACAGGAAGCCCAGGTAGGCATTCCAGACTTGGTATGGTGGCTGAACTGTGCCTGTAGGCTGGGCCCATCTCAAAGGTTAGAGTTGGGGGCTTCAGCAGTCTGGCTCCTAGGGTGTTTTTATCTAGGTGGGCCTTGGGGTAGCTGGGCTTCTTACATGGTTGCTCCTAGAGGAAGTGTCCCAATAGAAACTGGAACAGCTGTGTGATCTCTTCTGGCTGAGCTTTGAAAGTCTTACAGGTTTACTTCTGCTGTATTTTGCTCCTTGAGGCAGTCTGGGTGCCTGCCCAGCTTTCAAGGGAGGGAGGTTGTGCCATGCTGAATGAGAGGAGCATCAAAGAATTTAAGACGGACACCATGGTAAATTGGTTGGGTAGTGTTTAACATAGAGTGTGAGTGATTGATTAAAATTAGAAAATTGAATTTTTACATCCTTTTTACATAGCTAGTTCAACACGTTAGGCATTTATATTTTTAAAATAATAGGTTCGTATACCTAATGTCATTGGGCAGCAAGTCCTATTATAAGGTATAACTTTTTTCATATGTTTTTCCCCTAGAGTTAGCTTCCATTTTTATTAGTTTACCAAGGGCTGCAATTTTTCTCTTTTTATGACATACTTTAATCAGATTGTTAGGTGTATAGGGAATGGTCAAAATAGATATCTATATACCTAACACTGAGACCTAACAACTAATTTTTGCTATATTCAAATATTTTTAAAACCTTGATTTTATTTTTGTCAAATTAATAAAAATCCACAGGTGAAAATGTCAAATAGTGGCAAAGGCTTATACCAAAGAGTGGGCACTCGCTTTATTCTGATTTTTACCTTCAAAATTTGTAAATAATGAGTATACAAATTTCTTCCATTCTGACAATTTTGGATATTATATATTGACATCTGTTGAGGATTTTCACTTGTTCATGTAACATCTCCCTCTCTCATTAGCTTCCCAATAAAGAATTTGGTTAAAATTATATTTTTTGTTTCTATTACAATTACTATATAAATACTGAACACTTTTGAGCCAAATAATACAGTATGATGACTCTTTTCTTTGCACATTTTGTTTTTCCTGGAGTTTAGTGATCGCTTTTTTTTTTTAATACTTGCTTAAATTTCTTTGCAACTTGAAGTCTCTTAAACTATCCAACAGCTATATAAAACCTCCTCGCTATAATTTTTTGCATGTTGAATGTGATAGGCAGTCCATCTGTCCATGATTTTCTTAGAGAGGTTTTTTAGTGCCTTCTGTTCTTTTCTTATCTGTCTGGATTGCTTTCTCCTTACTTTCTTTTTACTTGCATATATTGGATTCTCCTTGTTTCCTGAATGCCAGGCCTTTCAAGAGTAGGCAGTGAATGAATTGATTGTTAAAGCTGTAAGTAGAATAGCCCTGGCTGGTGTGGCTCAGTGGATTGAGTGTCAGACTGAGAACCAAAGGGTCACCAGTTCGATTCCCAATCAGGGCAAATGCCTTGCTTGCAGGCCAGGTCCCCAGTAGGGGACATGTGAGAGGCAACCACCCACTGATGTTTCTCTCCCTCTCTTTCTCCTTCCCATCTCTCTAAAAATAAATTTTTTTAAAAATGAAAAAAATTATTAAAAAGCTGTAAGTGGAATATATGTCAATTCATTCACATTCTTTAGTTTTGCGCATTTTTGAAATTATCTCTATCAGTTTTTAGAAATGCATGCAGAAGGTAGTTTTTATTGAGACTTTACATGTCTCAATACATTGTCTTTATTCTACTCTCATGCTCAGCCTTTGGTGAGGTAATAGATTCTAGGTTGGAAATGAAATGACTTTTGATCCAGAATTTTCCAGGCACTGCTCTATTCATTGTCTTTGAGATCCTAGTGTTGCTATTTGGGAAAGTTGGATCTCCTTCTCTCCTTCCCTCTCTTCCTCCCTTCCTTTTTTACTTTGTAAAAGATTTTATTTATTTGTTTTTAGAGACAGGGAAAAGGAAGGAGAAAGAGAGGGAGAGAAACATCAGTTGGTTGGTTACCTTTCACATACGCCCCAACCAGTGACCTTGCCCACAACCTAGATGTGTGCCTTGACTGAGAATTGGACTGGCAATCTTTTGCTGTGTGGGATGACATTCAACTAACTGAGCCACACACGCTGGTCAGGGTTTATTTCTGAATTTTTATATGTATCCAGTGGTTTTTCGCTCTTCTCTAGAAACTTTTAGAATTGCCTTTTTATTTGTTCTGAAACTTCATGACAACATATGTTAGTGTGGGTCTTTTTCATTTGTTTCAGGCTTTTCAGCCCTTGGATTCATCCTCTAACTATGTGGATTTCTGTGTTACTCCCTTGGTTATCTTTCATTTCTTCTCTTATCTCTGGAATACCTGCTACTTGGATGTTACACTTCTTAGGTCGATATTTTTTTTTTTAACCTTCAATTATTTCTTTTTATCTTCCCATTTTTCTAATAGAGTTTACTGACTTTATTTCCCAATCTTTTAAAAAATTTTAGCAAGCATTTAAATTTGTAGGAGCTCTTTTTTTCCTCTTCATTCATTTCATAGATGCAAGTAACTTAGACTATAAATTGTATTTTTAAAAAGCCTTTCTTGAATTAGTTTTGCCCCTTCAGTGTGTATTTGCTTTTAGTATCCATGTTTCATCTGGAGGTTTTCCTTAAATCTCTTTCAGTCCAAGGCGGTCACCTAGCAAGGCACAGAAAAGTTGATTAGAAACTGTGTGTGTGTGGTTGCCTGGTGGACTTCTTGTATATTATTGGGGGCTTCCACCTGTCAGTATTTGTGGGTGTTTTCTCTAGAGATGAGATTTCAGACTTCCTGCTTGTATGATGAAAATATTTTTCACATCTCAGATTTCCTGATTTCTGCCTAAAAGTTATAAAGTCATACTCCTTTACCATCTGTTGAAGTGGCAACCCCAGAAGCCAATGTTGGTTATTTGAAACTGGGCTTATTAAATTGCTAAGCAGCAGAGATGTCACCTTGACAGCTTCCCAGGAATTATTTCACAAGAGGAAAAAGTGCTCTCAGCGGTAGAATGAGTGAATTGATAGGTTTGGAGGCAGTGAGCATGGTATGGAGGAACGTTATTTAGTATTCCTCATCCAAATGAGTTGCTGGAACAGATTTTGGTCTTTAGAACATCTGGGTTCATACAAAGTTAAGTTAGAAGTTTGTAATTTTGGCCCTGACTGGTGTGGCTCAGTTTCTAGGGCATTGTCACACACACCGAGGAGTCGCAGGTTCAATTCCCAGTAGGGGCACGTGCCCGGGTTATGGGTTCGGTCCCAGTTGGGGTACATACAGAAGACAACTGGTCAGTGTTTCTTGCATTGATGTTTCCCTCTCTTTCTCCCTTTGTTCCCTTCTTTCTTGAAAAAAAAAAAAGTTGGTAATTTTGGAACATGTTTCTGAATGAGCTTCTGTTAGAACAATTTGAGTGTGCTATAGGTTTTTTTGCCCATCGTGATTTCCTACAGTTTAAATAACTTTTATGAGTCCAGAACAGTTTATTTTGTTAATATGGCTGTATTTCTTTTCTTACATCAGGTGGCAAATAGATATAGCTACCTAGTAAAGGATCTTGTTCTGTTTTCCACTGAAAAATCTGCGATGCTCAGATGGGTGATATAACCCACTTTCCATTATTAATTAATAGCAGTGCCCGGTGAATATATCCACATCTACCTTCTTTTCTGTTACTTGTGTTTTCCACCTAGCTGTATGACTTGGTGACCACTTCTTAGTAATATAGGGAGATGATCTTCATGGCTCTTTACAACTATATAAAATACTATTGTGTGGATGTACCATGTTAGTCTGTTCAGTACTCAGTTATTTGGACATTTGGGTTGTTTCCACTTTTCTACTATTAGAAATAATAACTGCATTGAATAGGCTTGTCCATGCCTCTACTCAGTGTGTTATTGGGATAGCTGCCCAGCAGTAGAATTGAGTCAAATCTTAATGCCTGCATAATTCTGTGAGACACCACCAGATTTCCCTTAATGGCCTTATGCCATTTTTCATTCCTATCAGCAAGCAGTATATAAACATTTCTCTATCCCAGTCTTGCCAGAGTATTTCGTTGTCAATAGTATGTTGTTAACTTGGATTTTTGTCCATCTCTTGGGTGAGAAATGGTGTATTTCAATGTAGTTTTAAGTGTGAGGTTGAACATCTTGTCTTACTTGTGAGGGTGTCTTTGGCCTTCCTTTTTCTGTCCTTATCTCATCCACTCTTCTTCTTTCCTTTCAGAGTCCCTTTTGAAAAATGTCAGTTATTAACCTTTGTGTTATGAATAATTTATTTTCCTACTGTGTGGCGTCGCTTCTTGGAGACAACTCTCCTGACTCCATCTGTATGGGTCTCAGCCAACTTCACAGAAGTCCTTTGGACTTAACGCAGTCCAGGGTTATACCTATGGTTTCTTGGCTCCTGTGTATTTATGATGCTTTTCTCGCTTGTTTTCTGAAAAGTATCCTCCAAAACTTGGAGAGATTTGAATGAGATGTGAATTCTGAGCCCATATGTGAATGTAAATGTAAATTTATAATTTTCTTGGGTATAGGGTTCAAAATCATTTTACCTCAACTTCGAAGGCATCTTGTTTTCTAGCTCAGTGTTTATGGTGGAAGAATAAGTCTTAAGTACCTTTTCATTTAAGGACTTTAAAAAATGCACTTAATTTTTTTTGAGCAGTTTTAAGTTCACAGCAAAATTGAGCAGAGGGTATGATTTCTCATATACTCCTTTCATCTAGTGTCATACTTTATGATTCTGTCAGATTGGTTCTCTCTTGCTAATGCATATTTAAGGTTTCTCTATCTTTTTATGGCTTGATATCTCATTTCTTTATAGTACAGAATAATATTCTGTTGTTTGGACATAGTACAGGTATTCTATCTGCTCACTTACTGAAGGACATTTTGGTTAATTCCAGGTATTGGCAATTATGAATAAAGCTGCTATAAATGTCCATGTTCATATGTTTGCCTGGACATGTTTTCAGCTCCTTTGGGTAAATGCCAAGGAGCTTAATTGCTGGATCACATAGTATAAGAGTATGTTTAGTTTTATAAGAAACTGCCAAATTTACATTTCCACTGGTGATAAGTGAGAGTTCATCTTGCTCTGCATCCTCTGTAGCATTAGATATTGTCATTATTTTGGATTTTTACCATTCTAATAGGTGTTCAGTGGTATCTCATTGTTTTGTGTTTCTATTTCCTTGATGACATATGACATGAACGATTTTTCATATGCTTATTTGCCATCTCTTAGATCTTCTTTGGTGAGGTGTCTGTGAGGATATTTGGCCCATTTTTTAATCAGGTAGTTTTCTTATTGCTGAATTTAAAGAGTTCTTTTTATATTTTAGATAACATTCCTGTTTTAGATGTCTTGTGCAAATATTTTTTTCCTAGTCCGTGGCTTGTCGTCTCAGTCTTTTGATGGTGTCTTTCACAGAGCAGAAGTTTTTCATTTTATTGAAGTCCACCTTATCAATTATTTCTTTCATGGATAGGCCTTTGATGTATCTAAAAATTCCTCAACATAACCAAGGTCTTTTTTTATTTTCTCCTGTATTATCTTTTAGGAGTTTTATAGTTTTACATTGTATATTTAGGCCTTTGATTCATTTGGAGTTAATATTTGTGAAGGATGTAAAGTGTCTGAATTCTTTTGTGTGTGTGTGTGTATGTTCTGTTCCAGCACCATTTGTCAAAAAGATAATCTTTTTTTTTTTTTGTTATCTGTGCTCCTTTGTCAAAAATCAGTTAGTTGACTGTATTTATGAAGGCCTATTTATAGGCTGTCTGTTATTTTCCATTGATCTACTTGTCTCCTCTTTCACAAATACCATACTGTTGTGATTAGTGTCGCTTTGTAGTAAGTCTTGAAGTCAGGTACTGTCACTCCAACTACTTTTTACTCCAATATTCTATTTGCTATTCTGTATCTGTTGCCTCTCCATGCAAACTTTAGAATCAGTTTGTTGATACATTCACAATATAACTTGTTAGGATTTTGATAGGGATTGCATTGATTCTGTAGATCAAGTTGGGAAGAACTGACATCTTTTTTTATTTTAAAGATTTTTAATTTATTTTTAGAGAGGAAGGGAGGGAGAATGAGAGGGAGAAAAACGTCAGTGTGTGGTTGCCTCTCTCATGCCCCCTACTGGGGAACTGGCCTGCAAGCCAGTCATGTGCCCTGCGTGGGAATTGAACCAGCGACCCTTTGGTTCACAGGCCAGTGCTCAATCCACTGAGCCACACCAGCCAGGAGAACTGGCATCTTAACAGCATTGTTTTTCTATTTACAAACATGGATTGTCTGTCTTTTTACATTGTTCTTTGATTTCTTTAATCAGTTTTGTAGTTTGCCTCATGTGTATCTTGTACATGGGATCTACAGTGATCCCTTTTTCATTTCTTATTTTGTGTCTTCTTTCTTTATTCTTAGTTATCCTGGCTAGAGGTTGTCAGTTTTGATTTTTTCAAAGAATCAGCTTTTGATTTTGTTGATTCTTCTCTGTTGATCTCCTGTCTTAAAATTTACTGATTTCTGTTCTTATTTTTATAATGCTTTTTCCTCTGCTTACTTTGCATTTAACTTGCTTTTCTTTTTCTAGTCTCCTAAGATGGAAGCTGAAATTTTTTTGTTTTAGATTGTTCCTGTTTGCCAATGTATACATTAATGCTGTAAATTTCCCTTTAAACTGTTTTCTTTGCATCCCACAAATTTCAGTAAATTGTATTTTGATTTAGTTAAAAATATTTTTAAAGTTGTCTTGAAATTTCTTCTTTGAACCATGTATTTAGAAGTGTGTTGTTTAATCTCCCAAGCAGTTTGGGATTTTCCAGCTATCTTTCTGTTATTAAATCAAGTTTAATTTTATTGTTGTCTAAGAACATCCATGGTACAATTTTTATTCTTTTACATTTGTTAAAATGTGTTTTATGGTCTAGAATGTGGTCTAGCCTGGTGAATGCTCCTTGGGAGCCTGAGAAGGTGTGTTCTGCTGTTGTTGGTTGAAGTAATTGATAGATTCAGCTATTCAGTTGAACTATGTCCTAGTTGGAATTTGTCCATTTATTGAATATATGTGATAGAGAGGTATTGAAGTCTCTGAATGTGATAGTGGATTCATCTGTTTCACCTTGTAGTTCTTTCAGTTGGGGTTTTTTTTTGTTTTGGTTTTGGTTTCTGTAATTCTGTCAAGTTTTGCTTCCTGTAATTTGATGTTCTTTTGTTAGGTATGTACATGTTAAGGATTGTTACGTCTTACTGGAGAGTTGACATCTTTGTCATAGTGAAATGCCTCTCCCCAGTGATGTTCTTGCTCAGAAATCTTTCTCTGAAATTAATATAGCTGTTCCTGCTTTCTTTTGATCATTGTTAGCATGGCATATCTTTTCCATTTCTTTACTTTTAATCTAAATGTATCTTTATATCTAAAGTGGATTTCTTATAGACAACATGCAGTGTGGTCTTGTTTTTTTGATGGACCATGACCATCTCTGTCTTCTTACTGGTGTGTTTAGACCGTTGATATTTATGGTGATTGTTGGATAATTATTTGCCATATTTGTTATTGTGTTCTGTTTCTTGCTGTTGTTGCTTCTTTCAGTTTTTATCTTTCACTCTTATTTTACTTTGTATGGTTTCAGCAGAGCATTTTACAAGAGATTCCATTTTTTTCTTTTTTTTTTTAGCATATGAGTTACCATCAGTCCTTGAACAATATGGGTTTCAACTGTGCATATCCACTTATGTGCGGATGTTTTTTCACTAAATACTGTTAATGTATTTTATTTTCTTAATACCATTTTCTTTAGTTTATTGTAAAAATAGAGTGTAAAACATATACCATAAAAAAATATGTGTTACTAGGCTGTTTATGTTATTGATAAATCTTCCGGTCAACAGTAGGCTATTAGTAGTTAAGTTCTGGGGGAGTCGCAAGTTAATCCGTGGATTTATGACTGCATGGAGTGCCTGCTCCCCTAACCCCAGTGTTCAAGGATCAGCTGGATGCATTTAAAAAACTTTTTTAGCCCTAGAATTCGCAGTGTACGTTTACAACTATTTGAATCCACTTTAAAATAACACTGTAGTGGTTCAGTGGTATTAAGAATATAATACAAATATTCTGATTCTTTTTCTGGTCCATATACTAATACTATTTTGAATAATATATTATCAGTTCAGTTTTAAATAAGAAAAGTCAAAGTTTATTTTAACTTTACTTATTTCTTATCTTGGCTATTTTAAATATTCTGCAAGGAACATAGGTGTGCATATGTCTTTTTGAATTAGTGTTTTGGATTTCTTCAGATAAATATCCAAAAGTGGGACTGCTGGGTCGTATGGTAGTTCTATTTTTAATATTTTCAGGAACCTTCATACCATTTTCCATAGTGGCTTCACCAGTTTGTAATCCCACCAATAGTCCATGAAGCTTCCTTTTTCTCCATGTTCTTAATAACACTTGATTATTGACTTTATTGATGATAGCTGTTCTGACAGGTGTGAAGTGGTATCTTATTATGGTTTCAATTTGCATTTACCTGATGATTAGTGGTGTTGAGCACCTTTTCATGTCCTTATTGGCCATCTGTATGTCTTCTTTGGAAAGTGTCTATCAGGTCCTTTGTCCATTTTATAATTGGTGTTTTTTGTTGTTTTGTTGTTTTTTATTTGGTGTTAAGGTGTATGTGTCTCATATTTTGGGTATTAATGCCATATCAGATGTATCATTTATGAATAATATTTTTTCTCATTCAGTAGGTTGTCTTTTTGTTTTGCTAATGGTTTCCTTTGCTGTGCAAAAGCTTTTTAGTTGATTTTTTTCCTTTATTTCCCTAGCCTGAGGAGTCATATCCAAATACATATTGCAGTGAGCAGTGTCAAAGAATTGACTTGCCTATGGCTTCAGGTCTTACTTTGAATTCTTAAACCATTTTGACTTTATCCTTGTATATGTTATAAGAAAATGATCAAGTTTCCTTTTTTTTGCATGCATCCAGTTTTTTCCAACATCATTTGTTTAAGAGGCTTGTCTTTATTCTATTGCATATTCTTGCCTCTTTTGTTGTAGATTAATGACCATATAGGTATGGGTTTATTTCTGGGCTGTCTGTTCTGTTTCATTGATCTGTATGTCTTTTTATGCGAGTACCATGCTGTTTTGATTACTGTTGCCTTGTAATATAGTTTGATATCAAGTAGCATGATACTTCCAACTTTGTCCTTCTTTCTCGAGATTGCTTAGGTTATTTGAGGGGTTTTGAGGTTCCATATAAATTTTAGGATTATTTGTTTTAGTTCTATAAAAAATGCCATTGGTATTTGAATAGGATAGCATTGAAACTGTTAGATTACTTTGGGTGGTATGGATATTTTAATGATGTGAATTTTTCGTATCCACGAGCCTGATTCTTTCTTAATTTCTTTTTCTAATGGTTTGTTATTGGTATACAAAAATGCAACTGATTTCTGAATATCAATTTTGTATCCTGCTACTTTAGTGAATTATAGTTTTAATAGTTTTTGGTGTATTCTTTAGGGTTCTCTCTATATAGTATAATGTCATCTGCAAATAATGACAGTTACTTCCTTCCAGTTTAAATGCTTTTTATTTCCTGTCTGATTGCTGTGGCTAGGACTTTCAATACTGTGTTGACTAAAAGTGGTGAAAGTCAACAGCCCTATCTTTTTCCTGATCTTAAGGAAAATGCTTTTAGGTTTCCCTAGTGAGTATGATGTTAGCTATGGATTTGTCATATATGACCTTTTTATATTAAAGTATATTCCCTCCCTACTTTGCTGAGAGTTATCAAAAATGGATGTTGGATTTTGTCGAATGTTATTTTCCACCTATCGATATGATCATATGATTTTCATTCTTCATTTTGTTCATGGGGTGTATCACATTAATTGATTTGTGGATATCGAACCAACTTTGCATCCCAGTAATAAATCTCACTTGATCATGTAGTATATGTTGATATTTTTTAAGTGAATTGTGAATTTGGTTTGCTAATATTTTTTTGAGGAGTTTTGCATCTATATTCATCAGGGATATTGGCCTATAATTTTTTTTTGGTAGTTTCTTTGTCTAGTTTTGGTATCTGGGTAATGCTGACCTTGTAAAATGAGTTTGGGAGCCTTCACTCTAATTTCTTAGAATAGTTTGAGAAAGATTAAGTGTTAATTTTATTTGACTGTTTGGTAAAATTCACTTGTGAAGCCATCTGGTCCAGGAGATTCGTTTGTTAGGAGGTTGTTTTTGATTACTGATTTAATTTTGTTAGTAGTTATTGGTTTGTTCTATTGGTTTGTTCAGTTTTTCTGTTTCTTCTTTTTTTGTTAGATGTTATTTATTTATTTTTAGAGTGGGTGGGAGGAAGGGAGAAGAAGAGGGAGAGAAACATCCATGTGCAAGAGATACATCAATTGGTTGTCTCTCAACACGCAGGCCTGGGCCCTGACTGGGAATCAAACCAGTGACCTTTTGGTTCTCAGGCTGGCATTCAGTCCACTGAGCCATACCAGCCAGGGCTCTTCTTGATTCAGTCTTGGGAGGTTGTATGTATGTTTTTAGGAATTTATCTGTTTCTTTCTGGTTGTTCATTTGTTGGCATATATAATTGTTCATAGTGTTACCTTATAATCCTTTGCTTTTCTGTGATATCAGATATCAGTTTTTCCATTTCTGATTTTATTTATTGAACGTGTGTGTGTGTGTGTGTGTGTGAGAGAGAGAGAGAGAGAGAGAGAGAGAGAGAGAGAGAGTCTGTCTGGCTGGCCAAAAGTTTTATCAGTTTTGTTCATCTTTTCAAATAATGAACTCTTGATTTCCTTGACCGCCTCTCTTCTCCCTCCTCTCCTCTTTTTTTTTCTGTTGCATTTAATTTTGCCCTGACTTTGTTATGTCATTCCTTCTACTCACTTCAGGTTTTGTTTCTTCTTTTTCTAGTTCTTTAGGTGTAAGTTTAGATTGTTTTTTATAGATATTTCTTCTTTCTTGAGGTATTGCTATAAATTTCCTTTTTAGAGCTGCTTTGGCTGTGTCACATAGATTTTTGGGGTTTTTTTTGTTGTTGTTGTAATGGAGGTCTGGTTTCATACTATTGTAATAGAAGAACTGATATGATTTCAATCTTAAATTTATTGAGTTAAATCCTCTTGTTGGGATTGATCACTTTATTATCATAAAATGCCCTTTTAAAATTGACTTTAGAGGAGGAGGAAGTGGGGAGAGAGACACGGATTTGTTCCACTTATGCATTCCTTGGTTGATTCTTGTTATATGTTCTGACCTGGGATCAGACCACAACCTTGATGTATTGGGATGATGCTCTAATCAGCTGAGCTACTAGGCCTGAGCTGAAATGCCTTTTTTTGTCTCTTTATTACAACCTTTGTTTTAGAGTCTCTTTTATGTCAAAGAAGTATGGTTACCCCAGCTTTTTTTTTTTTTTTTCATTTCCATTTTCATGAAATACTGTTTTCCATCCCTTTTCTTCAGCCTGTATGTGACTTTCAATCTGAAGTGGGTCTCTTGCAGGCAGCATCTGTACATGTCTTTTTTTTTTTAATCCAACCACTCTTTGTCTTTTGATTGGAGCATTTAATCCATTTACATTTAAAGTAGTTGATAGGTTTGTAGTTATTACCATTTTATTATTTTCTGATCGTTTTTGTAGTTCTCTGTTTCTTACTCTCTTGCTCTTTTTTATGTATATAACTTTTTTTAGTGTTGTGTTTCAGTTCTTTCCTCTTTATTTCTTTTGTATACTATTATAAGAATTTTGGGTTATGGTTACCATGTTCTCTTCATATACACCCACTGTGTTCCAATACATTCTAAAATCACTACAATTTTATTCACCCCCTTTACTTAAGTTTTTGTCATTTTTTATTTTTGCTGTGTTTATGTATGTCCCTTAATTTATTATTGTAATTACCTATAGCCTTCCTACTTTTGTCTTTCAGCCTTTGTGCTAGTGTTATAATTGGTTAACCCACTACGTTTACTAAGTGTTTGCTTTTGTTGATGAGAATTTTTTCTTTCCTATTATTTTCTTATTCCTATTTTTGACTGTTTTTACTCAAAGAAGTACCTTTAACATTTCTTGTAATACTGGTTTAGTGGTGATGAACTATTTGCTTATTCTTATCAGGGAAACTCTATATCTCCTTTGATTCTAAGTGATAGACCTTGCTGGATAGAGTAACCTTGGGTGTAGGTCTTTGCCTTTACTTTGAATTTTTCATGCAAAATTTCTGTTGAAAAATCAGCTTATAGTCTTTTTTCTTAAATATATATTTTAAAGATTTTATTTATTTTTACTTTTAGACAGAGAGGAAGGGAGGGAGAAAGAGAGGGGGAGAGAAACGTCAGTATATGGTTGCCTCTCGCGTGCTCCCTACTGGGTACCTGATCCATAACCCAGGCAAGTGCCCTGACTGGGGAATCAAACCAGCTACCCTTTAGTTCTTACGCCAGCACTCAGTCTACTGAGCTACACTAGCTGGGTCAGCTGTGGTCTTATGGGAGCATCCTTGTATGTAGCTAACTGGTTTTCTCTTGCTACTTTTAAGATTCTGTCTTTGTCTTTAACTTTTGGCATTTTAATTATGATTTGTCAATGGGTTGGGTTGACCCTCAGGCTGACTGCCTGTGAGGGCTGGCTTTGACTGCAGAGAACAAACTTATGCAAAGGCCCCCAGGAGCAACAGGAGTTGCTGAAATGGGGCTCCAGTGCCACCTGAGTCAACATTTGGGTTTTTGTAGCTGGTTGGGTGGTGGTCTCATGTGGCCTGAAGCTGACCACCAGGTGTGTTGGGACCGGAGCCTCTTAAGAGGGGCTCTAGTGCATTCCAATTCTACCACTGATTGTGCCAGGCTTGGGCGGCTTAGTAGGAGCTATAAAGTTGTCTGTGGTAAGTTGCTGCTTGTGCTGGGCTGGGAAACACTTGGGAAAGGCTGTGCTGTGAACTAAAGCCAGCAGCTACAAGTGCCAGGCTTGTGGCTGCTTAGTTGAAGCCATACTCCAGGCCAAGACTGACCACTTTTTTTGTTGTTCTTAAGATTTTATTTATTTATTTTTGGAGAAAGAGAGGGAGAGAAACATCAGTATGTGGTTGCCTCTCGCATGCCTCCAACTGGGGACCTGGCCCTCAACCCGGGCATGTGTCCCGACTGGGAATCAAACCAGTAACCCTTTGGTTTGCAGACTGGCGCTCAATCCACTGAGCTATACCAGCCAGGTCTGGCCCCTTCTTATTCCAGGCTTAGAGTCACCTAATGGGAGTTACAATGCAAGTTGAGGTGAGTTGCTGCTTTATGCTGGGCTTGCGTCTGCTTAGGAAGAGCTACAAGGGATGCTGAAGCCAGCTGCTGCTGGTTGGTGGTTTGTGGACCTTGGAGAGATATTGAGAAAGTTTGTAGCACTAGTCCAGGTGGGCTGCTTATGTAGGGAATCCACTGGAAGAGGCTCTGTCCAGAGTTGGATGGGGCATAGTCTCTGGGGAGTCACCAGGGTGGGGCGAGTGGGCAGCGTTAGCCAGGATAATCCAACATTAAGGATTTTATTCTCGCCTGCACTTGACTGGCTGGGTGAAAGGAGAGTTCCAATAAAAGAATGGACAGTGTAGCATGCCAGCACTTCCATTCTGTCTCCTCCCCAGGGAGTTGCTCTGACCCCCGCTCCTCCAGCCTTTGCTCTGAAGTTAGTAAATTCAGGTCTTCCCCGTGTGTCTCTGGCACATTTTGAGCTGCTGTTCCTGCTCTGAAGCTTAGAGAGAGTGAGTTTGTAAGCAAATGAGTGTGCACTGGCCCTGTAAGAGTGGTGTCTCAGTCTCCTGCAGCCTTTAGTTTCTCTCCCATGCAATCCTCTGCTGGTTTTCACAGCCACACGTTATGGGGACTCCTTCTCCCAGCACTGGTACCCTGTGTGGGGCTCTAACCCCTGCCCCTTGCTGGGGCACCTGTACACCCGAGGCACCCTTTCGATTCTTAATCACCAGATGGTGGATGTTGTATCTGCCCATTCTACCTCTCCGCCCTTGCTACTTGCTAGTGTTGATGTGGCTTTCTTTATATCTTTATTTATAGGAGTTCTGTTTAGCTAGTATTCATGTGGTCTCAGTGCTGGTTGTTCTGTTCTGTAGTTGTAAATTTGATCTGATTGTGGGAACAGGTGAGCCATCCTGACCTGAAGGAAGTCTGATTTTCCTGCATTTTCATTATAAGCATATATACCTCATTCCCCTTACGCCTTTTTGGTCAGTTATCCTGCTTTGTGTTCTCTGAGCTTCCTGGCGCTGTGGTTTGGTGTCGTGACGTTAATTTGGGGAAATCATAGGTCGTTATTACTTCAGATATTTCTGTTCCTTCCTTTCTTGTTTTTCTGGCATTTTTATTATACATATGTTACACCCCTTGTTACTGTCCCATGGTTCTTGGATATTCTGGGTTTTTTTCCTGCCTGCATCTTTTTTATTTTGCTTGCTTTTCAGTTTTGGACGTTTCTATTGACACATTCTCAAGGTCAGAAATTATTTCCTTAGCAGTGTTCAGCCTGAGTTCATCATAGGCATTCTTCATTTCTGTTAAATGTTTTTGATCTCTGCCATGTTCTTTTGATTTTTCATGTAATTTTTGTCTTTCTGCTTACATTGCCCATCTCTTGCATGCTGCCTACTTTTCTCATTGGAGTCCTTACCACATTATTCATCAGTATTTTAAATTTCCTGTCTGATGATTCCAGTCTTCTTGCCATAGCTAAGGCTGGTTCAGTTGCCTGCTTTGTCTCTTCAGACTGCTTCTTTTCCTTTTAATATGCCTTACAATTAATTATTTGATGAAAGCCAGGCATGATGTGTACTAGGTAAGAGAATTCCAGTGAATAGGCCTTTAGTGAGATGGTGATTAGGTGTACATGTGTATGTGGTGGGAGGTACATTCTGTAGTGATGTGATTTGGTCTCTTGTCTTTCAATGAGTCTGTACCACTGACTGACCTTCACAAGTACCGCCCCTCCCCCCTTATGTGGGACAGAACTGCAGGGGGGCTGATTTTGAATTTCTCTTCACATAAGGGACCCCCTAGAGAGAGCTGGGTATTTCCCTGTCCTCAGCTCAGTTGGGCTCTGATAAAATACTTTCTTTTGAGGGCAGGCCCCTTAAGAACAGAATGCTATGGTATATTTCAAAGGGGGTACTTCCCCTCTCCCTCTTCTGGAAATAGGAAGGGATTTTTCTATGACCTTCACTGTGAGGAGAACCTGGTAGAGAGCTCTTAGAGATAAAACTCATAAAAATTTGGTGCTGCTCTCCCACCCACCCCCATCTCTCCCATGACTGAGTTCCCTGGAATTTTTATCTCTTAGACTTGTCTACACTGAGCCTCCAGCTGTTGGTCAATTACCTTTCAGGTTTCCCTCCCCCAGCATTGGTTACCTGGAAGTGTCTGGATGAGTTGTGATTCTGTGTATGTGCATGCCTGTTTCTCTAGTTTTGAGATCAGTGCATTGCTCTGTGATCTCAGTGTGTGTGACCAATTTAAAAAGAGTTCTTGATATTTTAGCTCGTTAGGATGGAGTAATGACTTCCAAGTCTCTAACATACTGGACTGGAAGAGTTTATTTGTTCTTTTTCGTTTTCAAGAGCTCTTGTTTTCCTTTTTCATAGCCTCTTGTTCCAATTTATGACTAGTGTATCTTAAGCCCCTTGAGAATTATAGTTTTTATTTAATCTTTGTAGCTGTTGGACCATTTTGTGAACGGCAGTGCTGCTTTTTCTCCGTCTTTCTTAGTTGTACCACTGAGGTTTTGTTTTTGTGACTGTTGATCTTTATTTGTTCATACATAAGAATTAAGGTTGAATTATGAATGGCTTACCTTTTCTTGTACCTAGCATGCAGGGACAGGGATGATCTGTTATGCTGGGGGTGCACCAAGTGCTAAATAGAATCAGCTGCCCTTTCCTTTATATTCAGCACAGGAAGGAAGGGAGGGGATCCCGATGCCTGGGACTGTACCAGTAGAAGGTGACAGAATCCTGTATTTCCCCACCTGCTTTTTGCGTGTCTCATCGCCTCACACTTGTTTACTAGAAACTAGAGATGTTCCAGGGATGCTTCAGGTAGATTTGCTCTCCAGTCTGTATCTTGTCTTTATCCATGAGCTGCCCACTTCTTTGAGTACAAGAAGACATGCAGGGTGAAAGTGGGTGGGCATGGCTCTCTCAGCATCAGGGCTGTGTTTCACCATCTTTATTTGTGAACTGAAAATGGACAGTCTTATGCAGACCAATTGGCCATATCTCCTTTGTCAGTTAACTTTAAAATTGCAAATGTAACAGTAGTGCAGAAATTTTTGTTTCAGAATGGTCACTTTAAGGCCAAGGACAGAGATAACTCAGAAGCTTTCCTCCTCCTCACCCAGGAGAACTTTTCTGTTCTGAGTTTATGCTAAAAAGTCCTTTGTTTTCTTTGTATTATAGTTACTTAATATGAATTTTGATCTATATGGTAAGTACTGCTTTTGCTGTATTATGCAGATTTGATAGATTATGTTTTCTCTTTTTAAAATTCAAATCGACTTTCCATTGTGATTTTGTGTTTGAACCATGGATTTTTTTTTAGAAGATTGTTTAATTTTCAACACTGAGGTCTTTCCAAATATCATATTTGTTTCTAGTTTAATTCTGATGTAGTCAGAGAACATAACGCATTTTGCTGTGTATAATGTGCACTTTCTCCCCAAATTTTTGAGGAAAAAATAAGGATGTGCCTTGTACATGGGTATAACGATTACATTCCATGGATATAATGATCTGGTGTATAATGCACACAAAACTGTGGTTGCACATTATACACAGCAAAATATACTACTTCATATGATTTCAGCTTGTTTTATGTGTATTGAGGGTTTGCATTATGACTAACATATGTTGTGTCTGAGTTAATGTCCTGTGTGAACTTGGGTGGGGGGAGTATGTTTTGGTATTATTGAATTAGTACTCTATACATGTAAACTAACTCTTGTTGGACTGCCTGTGATGTTTATGTCTTCTATATCTTTTCCGATTTTCTACTTACTATATTAATTACTGACAGAAAAGAGTTTAAGTATGGGTATGTCAGTTTTTCTGTCCATGTTGTCAGTTTTTTGCTTTATGTATTTTAGTAGTTTGTAACTAGGTTCAAACCCATTTATGATTGTTATGGCTCTTGAATAATTGACCCTTTTATCATTTTGAAATAACTTTTTTGCTCTCTGAAGTTAACTTGCCTGATATTAATTATCCTTTTTATATGGTCTCCTAATTGGTATATTTCAACTACATATGTTTAATATGTTATTATTGATGCCAAAGTTGGAAGGTATTTTTACTGTTTATGGTATTCTGAATTCATAGGCAGGTTGCTTTGTTTCTTTTAGCAGCACTTTAAAGATATAGTGCACTGTCTTCTGGCTTACATTGTTTATGACAGCAAGCCTGGAATTAGTATTTTATGTTTCCTGATTTTTAATGTCTTTTATCCTTCGGCTTTTTAAAAAATATTTTGTCAGTGGTTTTCAGAAACTTGATTAGGATGTGACTTGGAATGGTTTTCCTTGTTTATGTTACTTTGGCTGTGTTGATCTTGTTGGCTGTGTGGTTATATACTTATCACATCTGGAAAATTTCCACCATTAGGTTTTTCAGAGCTTTTTTACTTCATCCCTCTGTCCTCTCTTTTGTGGAGTGCAGCTTCATTTATGCTATGTACCCAACAGGTCACTGAGGCTGTTAATTTCGGATACTTCGTAGTGCAACATCTCAGGTTCACTGATTTTTTTTTTTGTATTAAAAATAATCAGTTAAACAGTTAGCATTTATTTAAAAAACAAAGAAATAGAAAATACTAAACATTTTAAGTCAGGCTCCCTGATCTTTTTATCCATGGGGGTCTGATCAGCTATTGATCATACTGTAATTATTTTTTTTTAATTTCAGATCATATGTTTTTCTCCAGTTTCATTTGTTTCTCCTTTTGCTCTGCCATTTTTCTATTTTAATTGTTTGTGCTTTTTAGATATTTGATCATAATTATTATATTTCTTTTCACCTTTTTGCCTGCTAATTATACTATTTTGGTTATAACCTGCTTGGTTATAGGGTTATAATCTGCCACTCTTTTGTAGGTCTAGTAATTTTTGTTGGGATGTTGGACCTTTGAAGTTTTTTGTGGAGTATTCAGTTTTTATTGATACCTCTTACTGAATATTGCAGTTTGTTCTGGAAGCAGATGCCAGGATGGGTCTGTAACAGCTTTTTTTGTTAGGGCTACTTTTGTTAAGGGCACCTTTTATTGGTTTTTACTGACTGCCTCATGTTTCCAGAGAGGTGGCTAGATGGACTTGTAACAACTTCATGCCTTTGCAGGTTATTATTTTAAGCTGTCCCCTCACTCGCCACCCCTCCACCCTGCAATGTTTGGAGCCCTTACTGAGATCTCATTGCCAGCACAGTGTCCACAGTTCCCAGCTTACCCTCCCCAGCTTCCATCTTACTCTCAACACAGCAAAACCACAGTGTTCTTCTTGGTTTCGTATGGCATCATCCACAGTTGTTCGGAACCCATCCTGGGCCAGTGCGGGACCCCACCTGGCTTTCAGCTCCCTGGTCCCATAGTCCTGTGCAGCTTGTCTTTGCAGTGTCTGGGTGTAGATGTTTCTTATCTTTTGGCCTGATTTTTAGTTATTGTGTGACAGAAGGACAATTTCTGTAACTTTTAGTACTTTATGGCTTGGATTGTCACTTTTATTTGGTTGTATTTTTTGTCCACATGATTTTGGTTTTGTGTTTTATGGCCAGTTTGGGGAAATTAACTGTTCATCATTTTATCTTCCCAGAACCCCTTACATCTCCTTTTTGCAAGTTCAATAAACAAATGACTTTCTCACACACACATTGGCTTTTTACAGTTTATTTTCATTTTGTGCTTTATATCACAGCTTTCATAAGTCAGTTTTTTATTGAGTTCGAACTATTTTTTTAATCCAGTTTTCATTGACTTTTTCTTGCTTCTCTTTTAGGCCATGCTGGTGTATCTGCAAGCATGATGAAGAAAAGGACGTCCCACAAGTAAGCAATTCTGAAACTTGCTTTTAGATAAAAGGTTGTGGCCTTTGATTACATGGGATATGAGGTCACCCATGTGACTGACACCCTGTCCCCTGTAAGTGAGGAGGTCTTCATTCACAGCTGCCAGCCTCACATAACCTCACCGCACACTGAGTCCACCCTCTCATGTTGGCCTGGCCTGGTGTGCCTAGGTCTGTCCTTCAGTAAGCCTTTAAAAGTCTCTGGGTCACAATTCCCCTCCAGCTTGATGGGAAGGGAATGAAGCAAGAGGTATCCGTTGTGGCAGGTGCACCATGACCCTTTCCCATTTCTCTTTGGAAGGGCTTCCCTCTTGGCATGCAGGTTCCTCTCCAGAGTCTTGGATCCACTGCTGAACAAGGAGCTCCTTGTGGACAGAAGCCATAATTCATGCTTGAGGGCCTGGCTAGCACACTGCCTGGCACACTCACTGCTTTATTACATTTCAGTTGAATGAAGAACTTGTAATTTAGAGAAAGCATGTGCATGTTGAAAGATAATTAAGTAGCCACGTATTTTTAGTGACGTGTTATAAATCCTATATTCCATAAGTGCCAGACTACAGAAGCCACTTTTTTCTCCCTCAGTTTGTTTTTTGAGTGTAACATAATTGTGTCCAGGGAGAAAATTGAGATATGATCTTATGTAATACTATCCTTCTGTAATATATTATATTTAATGGATTTCATAAGCATCCACCAGGACTGGTGACTGCTACTACACCATGTAAACCACTATATCACTTCTGATAGTATGAGTCTTAACCATAGATTCCTTGATCCTAGTACCTCCTGAGCCTCTCATTATAGCAGTTATTTACAGATTATTCCTGTTGATAGGCTTATACCCTTGTTCACTCACCATAGTGGTTGAAGAGTGTGAGAGGCCTCTGGGCTGTCGTGGAAGGTTCCTTTCAATAATTGTTGGTGATTAAAGCAAACCTGTGTCCATTTAAATGAATATATGAATACAAATACGTCATGCAAATGTCTGTGATAGCCAGGTCAAGAAATGACCTGGAAAGTAAAAATATGAAGGTAAGTATTCTCTTATGTTTCCGAGGTTTGATGAAGTGCTTCTCAATTTCATTTTATTTCCCATCACTGTCATGGCTCTACCATATCCAGTGATCTGAAAACTGAGATAATATATCTGCACTCATGATCTTCTTGTTACCATAAGTGGTAAACCATTTCTTGGCACAAATAGAAGGTGATGATAAAAACTTAAATACAGTGGGAAATAAAAGCAAGTTACGCATTAACTTTGCAAGACCAGAACAGCTCATACAAGATAGATTTTGCTACTCAGGTTAAAATAAATGCCTTTGAGAATGTATTGTCCATTCTATTTTACCCATTTTTGCACATTTACAGGTAGAGGATTTCAGGCACTCATGGATCTGAGTTTTTGGGCCCATTATTAATGTATTTTGTGTGTGAGAGATTTCATGTGCCTCATCCTAAGCTTTGTTTGTTAACTCAAGGCTTTGATATTCTAGTTTCTTTTTCCTCCTAAAGCATAAGGAATTAACATGTGCTTATTAAGATTTTGTAATTCATATGTATACCAGCTAAAAGGATCATCAGTCCTGTGTGCTTTGTGATACGGGTAGCTCCCGTCTGGTGCTTTAATAGGAGGTGCATTGTGACTAGAAGAAGCCTTGCACATGTTACTCTGTAGCAAAAAAGAAGTTGAAAGAAAAAGTAATGATATTTTCTTATTTTTTCTAATCTCAGTACAAATGTGAAGATGGGTGGAATGGGAAAAAAAGACCAAAACAAAAATTTCCCTATTTCATCAGTGGTAGCTGTTAATAGTTGCCTTTGGAGGGGTAGGCAGGATGGTGCCAGTGGAGAGGCCTGTGCATAGAAGCTGACTTTGGAGCAGGACCCAGACCGGCTCAGTGGTGGGCTCGTCAGGTTCCTTTGTCAGCCTGGCATTCAGTTTACTTGTGGCTAAAATCACTGTTGGATTAAACCATGGGATTTTCAGCTTTCAGCATAGGTTCCTTTCTACAAGTGGAATGTTCATGGAAAAGCAGAGCTAGAGCCTCACTCTTCCCTTGCCTGCCACACTGTGTGGCTTTCTACCTATGGTCACATCGGTCTCACTGGCACATGTTGGCATAGGGCGGCTGAGCAGTAGTCCCATGTGCACATGCTTCTGCTTGCTTGAGCCAGTCACAGGAATGCACAGGAGACGGTACAGCAAGAGTCAGCACCCTGAGAACAACAGTTCCTATCCCTATGGATGACAGGAGGGTTCAGGGACTCAAGTTTGAGGTGCTCAGAGCATTGCCTCTTCACCAAGTTATGTAGCTGGGTCATGTGTTTTTGTTGTTGTTGTTTTAAGTAGACACACACATATGTGTCTTCCTGCAGGCCAGACCCCTTCTTATGATTTTGGGGACAGGCTTGCAGACAAACCTTTCTCAGGAGGTGGTTTGAGAAATGTGTTTGCGTGGAAAATAACATATTGAAGGTAAAAGTATAGTTGGGGTAGCTAAGGTGAATTTAGCTATAGAGGTCCTTTGTTTTAGTTTTCAAATGTAAATCTGGCTTTTCCTTCCGTAATTTGAATAGTGGATAGATTTCCATTTCAGGGCACTGTTTGTTGGAGGGTGTGACTTGGCTTTCATCTGTTTGAACCTACTTCTAGAAAATGGGCAGGAACTGTTACTGTTACACACTAATTAGACGTATTTCCAGAAAATATTTCCCTGCCTTTTTATAAGACACAAATACCAGTCACTGAGAAAGACTGTCCTTGTGTTCCTCCTCCTCCTCCCCGTATACCTGCTATGGTTCTTACAGTTTTCATGGTACCACTCCATGCACATAGAGGTTAGGTAACTTGTGCAATGTCATAGAAATGACTGAGGGTAGGATTCAGAAACAGGACAATCTGGTCATAGAACCCATATTCACTACCACACCATATTTCCCGAACTACATGTTATTGTCTCACATCTGAAAAATGCGTATTTCAGTCATAAACAGAAAGACTAGATAACTGTTTAGTGGGTGTCTAAATGAAGCATGGTGTTGACAATCTTAAATTGGTTAAAACATGTAATACTTTTTAATGAACTTGCAGTAACTCTTATTCACAGCAGTGAAAGTGAATAGCACTGTGGAAGACCCTCAGGGCATTTTGATATCTCAGGTATTCTCAGGGTTCACAGTGTGTCGACAAAGTAATGAAAGAAACTATAATGACTGGGATGGAAAACTTATTTCTCCATCCTACTTTTATATTTGTTACTCAAAGCTGGGAATTATATCTACTATAGAACTTTTATCAGACAAGTAAACAGAGGTTTTTTCTCTCTACTTGCCTATGTACATCTTGCAAAAAGACAATTATTTTGATTCAGTTCATATTTTCTTCTGAAATATGCTGGGACAGAGTAAGGGAACTGCTTTTATATCATAGTACTAAATAAAATGAGGGTGTGTCAGCAATTCATATAACAAAGTACATAATGTGTGATAGTTTTAGCTCATTGTAGAATTGTTATAATTGAAAATTTAATTTAACAACTGGTGCCTTTAAATACTGGTTCCAAAATAAGATATTTAACTACTCATGAAGAATAATGGTTAATTTAATCATTAAGGGAGTCTAGATAAAAGATGAAAGGTCTTTTAACACAGGCTTTCTCTTCTTGTTGACAAAATAAAACGGTACTTTCAGAACTTATTTAATATATTGAGCAGAGTACATAAATGTGTCCTATACTCTTGGTTTATCCTTTTGGGAACATGGGTGCATAGAAATTAGGGTTTGTTATTTCTGTATCAGCACTACCCAGGTGTTGTGCTGGGTCAGCAGGCACAGTGGCACTTCGATGGAGCTTGTTTAGAACCTTTGGTCCCTCTCCACACCTGGGAGTGGCATGGACTTTCCTTTCACTATTTCTGCAGGTGATGGGATGCATACTGGAGTGACAAGCACTGGCCTAAACTGTCATGAGGGCTGATATCTTAGGCACATCAGGGAACTATGTCAAGTTGTATGGAAATTAGTATACACTGTTAACAGCCATGAGAGGTAATAAGATGCTGTGTACTTGGTTATCACTTACTCCCATTGAAACTGTAAGTAAAGCTATTCTTAGCCGTTAGGACAGCTATCACTTAATCCCTAATAAAGGCATATACTTTCCAATCTCTTTATTACTTTTTCCCTTGAACCATTTGCTTCAAGAAATAGCTTCTGGAGATTAGAAACAAGGAAAGTGAGGACCACTGTTTAATTCTGGTTTCTCTACTTTTATCCTTGAATTGTTTGGGTCACCATGCTCTGCAGCCTGTTATTTGTACTTGACTGTAATTTCAGAAGACTTTGGTTGAATGAAGTGTCTTGGTGTTTGGTATACAGTATTTCTGATTGTTTTATCGACTGCCTGGTGGGTGACTCCTTCCCAGGAAAAGTGCAAGAGATTGAGGGCTGTTAAAAATACATACATCAAGAGGAACATGAATCAAAATCGCCATATTCAAAGAGCCCCCATTTTAAATTAAAAGTTACTTTAAATCCCTAATCTCATATTTTTGTTTATGGCTGCTCTTAGATTGCACAGTCTAGAGATGACCAAAGTGTGTGCTTGTGTCCTTTTCATATCTTCTTCTAGACTGTTTGTTTCTATATAGACTAGTTCAACTAAAGGAAGCTTTACTTTTTATTAAAGTTTTTTCTTTTTGCTTTTAAAATCTAAATTAGCAATTAGAAATTAAAATTACATGTAAGAACTTGTTAATATGTAATTTTTAACTTTCTAGTCTGAAACATTTTAAATAATACAACAACAGAGTAGTATTTGGTATATCCTGAATCCCAATTACCCACCTTCAGTGATTATCAAATTTGCCCACTATTAGTTATTCTTACCATATTACTTGTTATTTAAGGACTTTCTAAACCTTGTCTTCAAGTAGATGCTGCTTGGAAGAACTTAAATATTTTTAAATACTTGGAAACTTTGGTTGAGAGAGCATTCAAGGCCAGTAACTAGAAAGCTTGACTAATGATTTTTAAAAAGCAATATATTTTATTTTATTTTTTAAAGATCTTATTTATTTTTAGAGAGAGAGGAAGGGAGAGAAACAGGGAGAGAAACGTTGATGTGCAAGAGATACATAGATTGGTTGCCTCTCACACACCCCCAACTGGAAACCTGAGCCACACCAGCCACGGCTACAAGTTATGTATTTCTGTTACTCATTTTACCTTCAGTGTGTATTGGGGGTAAAACTATCTTTGTTGCTTCTGCCTTGCAGTCATAGGAAGTTGTTTATTAAACAAATTGGACAGGAAGGGTTATCTATATTAGATCTTCTTTTAGAACTAGTGAAAATACGTTCTAAAAGTCGAATTACCCTTGACTAAAACAAGGCAATGGGGATAAATTTGGAATTGATAACATTTAAATGTATAAACCTGGGTTTACATATAATTGCTTGTGGAATTGGGACATTCACTGCATTAATTTATCAGCAAGTTAAATTTAAAAATTGTGTTTCACCCTGGCTGGTGTGGCTCAGTGGATTGAGTGCCAGCCTGTGAACCAAACAGTCACTAGTTTGATTCCCAGTCAGTGCACGTGCTTAGGTTTCAGACCAGGTCCCCAGTAGAGGGCATGTGAGAGGGAACCACACATTGATGTTTCTCTCCCTCCCATTCTCCGTCTCTTCCCCTCTGTCTAAAAATAAATAAGTAGAATCTTTAAAATAAAAAATTAAAAAATAAAAATTGTGTTTTATCTGCTTATAAAAGTAAAATACTTAAGTCATTGCAGATTTTGAAAAGACAGGTAAACACAGAAGATGACAACTTAATTTTTTCTAATGCTATCATCCAGGAATTATAGCTGTTAGTAATTTGATGCATATTTTAATTTTTTTCTATATATCTGGATAATTGCGTGTATAAAGTTTTTCATGTGGTTGCATTTTCTTCATTTGTATGTGTTTAAAATGTCTTTAAATTCTTTTCTGTGATTTTAATAGCTATATAGTTATTTCATTATAAAGATACACTATTAACTTTTGAATCAATGGGACCTGTTGAACATTTTTTATTTCCAGTTTCCCCTATTATGAACACTGCTTAGAACATCACTGTAACTACATCTTTGTGCTTGCCCATTATTATAACAATTATTATTATTATTAGATAAATTTCCTACATGTAGAATCACTGGGACAACAAAGTGCCAAATTGTTTACCAGGAGGATTATGTCAGTTCTATAAGCAGATAGAAAATAGTACCTCACCATAATTTATATTAAAATAACTTCTCAAAATTTGCAGTTTTTGTTATTATTGAAATATAAAAGGTCAATTTGCCAGCAGAACAGGAACACTGACAAATTTTTGAAAGATAGAAAATAGATTTATATAAAAACTAAGCTGAGCTGAGGACCTCTCCGCCACTTTGAGCTGAAAAGGAAGACCTCCAAAAAGTGGATGTTTTTACAGAAGATTCCTACTGTCCAGGTCAGAGATAACAGAGACTTGTTACAACCACCAAAGTCAGTATAGATAAGAACCCCGCTGCACTAGTCCAGCAACAGATGCTCGCCTTACCTCCCCGGACTTAAGGTCTCTCTGCTCACTCCAGGCTGCTCTGCAACTGCTTGGGTCCTGGCTGCTTCATCAGAACCTGCACTTTTATTGCTCAGATGTCAGGAACTTTACTTGGTCTGAAGAAATATACCATAGCCACAGATAACACTTTTATCATGGCATTTTAATATATGAACATCAGGAATCACCAGTTACCTAAGGCACACTGACAGCATAGCATGAAAGGAAATCATACATAGAATATGAGAGCTGCCCTGGCTGGTGCGGCTCAGTGGATTGAGTGCCGGCCTGTGAACCAAAGGATTGCCAGTTCGATCCCCAGTCAGGGCACATGCCTGGGTTGTGGACCAGGTCCCCAGTAGGGGGTGTGCAAGTAGCAGCCACGCATTGATGTTTTTTCTCTTCTCTTTCTCCCTCCCCCTCTGTCTAAAAATAAATAAATAAAATCTTTAAAAAAATAAAAAAAATAGGAAAGCTAACCAGGAATCAGCAAATGTGAAGAAGACCACCACTCAGACGGTACCAGGCCCAGCACAGAAGGCTGACCCCCAAAGGGTTCATAGAGGAAATCAATAAAGGAAATGAACATTATCCACAGGGATAAGCGTCATGTTCATTAAAAAGAAAAACTGTTCAAGATAAGGAAACCATCGATTTGTAGAAATTAAAAATACTATGTAAGATATTCAGTGGATAGGCTGAACTTCAATCCTAATCTATTTTACCTAATTCAAGAAAAATTGAGCAGAGGAGTTCCTGATGAACAGTTTGAGAGGGATATTCAGTCACAGAGGATAGATAAACCTGGAGGTGCTAGCATTCGTTCATCTAATGAGAGTTTCAAAAGGGGATGGAGGAGGAAAATAATAAATATTGAAGATGATTTTGCACAGCTCTCTTTAGATTGACCAAGTGCTAATGAGGGACCATTAAAAACATCACAAGTTCTGGTGACATTTCAGAATCCAGGAACAGAAAATTCTAAAAGCAGCTTAAAGAGAAAAATGGGTTACCCCCAAAGAAACGATCAGATCGGCATCTGTTGTTTGTAACTCTGGGAGATAGGAGAAAATGAAGATAATTTTCCAGTGAAAGTACTGAGGGGAAAAGAATTTGGAACCTGACTTTTATACCTAGGTTACTTAGAGATGAGGGCAAAATAACATTTCGTTGCTTGCAAGAATTTAGACTTTGCATTTTTGAACCATATCTGATTCACAAGAGGGATACATCTACAAAGACAAAATAGACAAGAGAAGAAAATACATGAAAACATTAAAGGAAAAGCAACCAAAATCCTTCTTTATTTCCAAATAAGGTAATGGTTAAAGAAATTCTAGTCTTAGCTGGTGTGGCTCAGTTGGTTGGAGTGTCATTCCATAACCAAAACATAACAGGTTTGATTCCCCAGGTTCCCGGGCTTGGTTCCCAGTCCAGGCATGTATGGGAGGCAGCCAATCAATGCTTCTCTCACATTGATGTTTTTCTCCCTTCATCTCACTCTAAAAGCAGTGGGAAAGAAATCCTCAGGTGAGGATTAAAAAAAAAAAAAATTACAGTAGTAGCAAAATGGAAAATAACAATTTGAAACAAAAGTCTAAATTTCAGCATTGTGGTAACAGTGGCCAGGTGAGGTTACTATATGCTAATGTGTTTGCTTTTAAAAATTTTTTTTTTTTTACTAATAATTTTTTTGTTTGTTTTTAGTCTTGCTTGGTCTGGGAAAGGGAAAGTGTAGGTTTTGATATAATTGTAGAATTTAGTAGAAAAAAATATAAGTTTAAATTTGATATTTTGAAAGTAGAGGTAATTGCTATAAGATACTAAGAGCTGTAGTTATCATTAGAAGCTTTATTTGGTGGAAAGAAACTTCACTCATTCTAACTGTACAGATAAAGGAAGAAAGGCGTGAGGAAATGAAAGCGTTGCAAAAACAAAACAATGTTAGAATAGACCCAGGCATATATTGCTTAACAGCAAAGTTAATTAAACTTCCCGTAAAGAAAGTAAAGAAATAAAATCCACTTGAGTCTCTTGTAAAACTCAGAAGAGGGAGGAGGAGAGAGCTTTGTGACCACCTCTGAAGGTGAGTGGGAAGAAGACATCTTGTTCTGAAATGTGATTAAAGAAACATCAAGTATCTCCCTCTTCAAGAGCCAACTGCATGTTACAGAAGAATGCCACTAATGAGTGTAGAAAGGATGAGTAACTGAATGGCAAAACCACTGTGTTCTGAGTTTCCCAGGTGCCCTTTTCTGCTCTCACTTGGCTAAGTTTATATTGGTTTTGTTTAGAATCATGGTGGTAGAAATTTCATGTCTCTAAGTCTACGATAGAATCTTTACCCAGTTGTTGTCACTGTTCTCCAGAACAACAGAACCAATGGTGTGTGAGTGAGTATGCAAGTGTGTATGTGTATATATAAGGAGTGTTTGGAGACCCAGGGAAGAGCTCATGTTGTAGCTGGAGTTTGAAGGCAGAATTGCCTCTTCCTTCAGGGAGAACACTTTTTCTTAAGCTTTCAACTGATGGAACATGGCCCAACTTAGAAGACAGTCTGCTGACTTACATGTTATTTTTCTACAAAAATCCCTTCACGGAAAAAAAAGTTGAGTAATGACCTGAGTAATGTGGCTCAGCCAAGTTGACACAAAATTAACCATTATACTGGTGAAGATGCTGTAATTGTGTCTAATTTTAGTAGTGAATTACAGAATGGTGCATATGACTGAATTACTTCCTCAGTCAGGTTGGGGAACCAGCATCTGTCTTTCTGCTGTAAAGAAAGGCTGGTCTCTACCCACCATGAATCACTAGGACTTTCTGCCTGAGATCAAAAGATAGGTGATTGATTGCCTCTGATGAAAATATAAAACTAAAAATTCCTGTATTCTAAAAGAAACATAATCTCTGTTACCAGTCATTTTCCACAGAAGTCCAGTTGGATGTAGTGGCACATTCCCAGGGAGTATGAAAAGATCTTGAATTTCACTTTCTTTGGGGGTTTGAGTATTATTAGTATTTACAAGTTACAGACTTGATAGTGCGTTATTAAGCTTTTTTCTCTCCATTAAGGTTTACATTGCCCAGTCTATTATTTATTTATTTTCTTGGTGATACGGGTTGGTTCCTTCCCATGACCTGTACTGAATTTAGCTCTTGGCTCTATCCTTTCTCTCTCCATTAAGTGTAAAGAAGTTTGTTCCTGGTAATACTGAACTGTTTCTACTTTACATGTTTTTTCCTCCCCTTTTCAGAGAAGCATTAATTGTATTGTCAGAGCAGATAATAGTTACATACTATTCTATTTCTCTTGTCCCCATGATTGTTCTCCCATTAGATATATTCATGGCTTACAATGTACCCTATCCTGAATCTTTCCCAAGTGTTCCTTGATTATTTGAAATTTCTTCAGGAAGCACCAGTGAGAACAGTGCTCCTCACATTCTTACACATTCACAGCGTTGTCTATAGCCTATTACTTTGAGATCAGTGTAGAATTATTGGTGGATGATAAAATCTTTGGCTACATTTTCTTTCCTGAGAACTTTAACTTTGTCACTACATTGGCTTGTGGCGCACAGTGTAGCTGTCACATTCTGATTTTCTTTCCCTTATACATAATGTATTGGGTTGGCCAAAAAGTCCATATAGTTTTTTCTGTAAAATACGAGACACATTTTTCATTTTCACCAGTAACTTTATTGATATTTTGCCTATGTTGGCTATCTCCTGTGTGATATAACGTTGATTGTTCTCAATTAATGTCTCGATTTGATCACTATCAACTTCAACTGGTCTACTGACCAGTGAGCATCGTCTAGTGAGAAATCTTCAGCAAGAAACTTCGCAAGCCACTTTTGACATGTTTGATCAGTCACAGCACCTTCTCCATACACTGCACAAATCATTTTTTGCATTTCAGTTGCGGTTTTACCTTTCTTGAAGTAATAAACCATATGCTGAATATGTTGCATATTTTCTTCATCTTCAGTATTAAAGTGGCTACACAAAAATTCACCAATTTTGATGACATTTTAATGCACACTGATGTGACAGCTGTCGCAATACAATTTTTTAAAAATTTATTGATTATACTATTAACAGTCATCGCATTTTTTTCTCTCCTTTATTCCCCTCTGCCCTGCACCGCCAACACCCCTCAGTTCATGTCCATGGGTCGTACATATGAGTTCTTTGGCTTCTCACTTTCCTATACTATTCTTAACTCCCCCCTATTTTGTGCCTACCAATTATTCTTTTTATTCCCTCTACCTTTTCCCCCATGCTCCACCCTCCCCCTCCCCACTGATAACCCTCCATGTGGTCTCCATTTCTGTGATTCTGTTCTGTTCTAGCAATTTGCTTAGTTTTTGTTTTTGTCTTTGTTTTTTTAGGCTCAGTTGTTGATAGTTGTGAGTTTGTTTTCATTTTACTGTTCATATTTTTGATCATCATCTTTTTCTTAGATTAGTCCCCTTAATATTTCATTTAATAAGGGCTTGGTGATGATGAACTCCTTTCACTTTACTTTGTCTGGGAAGCACTCTGTCTGCCCTTCCATTCTAAAGGATAGCTTTACTGGATAGGGTATTCTTGGATGTAGGGCCTTGTCTTTCATGACTTTGAATACTTCTCTCCAGCCCCTTCTTGCCTGTCAGGTTTCTTTTGAAATCAGCTGATTGTCTTATGGGCACTCCTTTGTAGGTAACTGTCTCCTTTTCTCTTGCTGCTTTTAAGAGTCTGTCCTTATCTTTAATCTTGGGTAATGTAATTATGATGTGCGTCGGTGTGTGCTTCCTTGAGTCCTACTTCTTTGGGACTCCTAGCTTCCTGGACTTCCTGGAAGTTTATTTCCTTTGCCAGGTTGGCGAAATTCTCCTTCATAATTTCTTCAAATAAGTTTTCAGTGTCTTGCTCTTCCTCTTCTCTTTCTGGCACCCCTATGATTTGGATGTTGGAACGTTTTAAGTTGTACCAGAGGTTCCTAGGCCTCTCCTCATTTTTTTGAATTCTTGTTTCTCCATTCTGTTCTGGTTGAATGTTTCTTTCCACTTTCTGCTCCAAATTGTTGATTAGAGTCCCAGTTATCTTCCCTTCACTACTGGTTCCCTGTATATGTTTCTTTATTTCACTTTTCACAACCTTCCCTATTTCCTCCCTTTTGTGACCATACTCCACCAATTCTGTGAGCATCCAGATTACAGTGTTTTGAACTCTGCATCTGTTAGGTTGGCCATCTCATCTTTTAGTTCTATTATTGGAGCTTTGACCTGTTCTTTCCTTTGAGACTTTTTTTTGGGGGGGGGGGTCTCAGCGAGCCTGTTATGTTGTGAGGGGCTGAGCCTTAGGTATTCGCCAGAGCAGGGCAACTCACGTCACTGCCTTGTGGCACTGTATGTTGGGGAGGGGTCCAAGAGGGAATAGTACCTACCTGCTTGGCTCTTGGCTGGCTTTCAGTCACTTCCCCTGCTACCCGCAAGCAAATTGGGACCTTCCCAGGTGGGTGGGTTTGTGTACATTCTAGGACCCTGTGGGTCTCTCCAGCGAAGTGTCCTGTGAGATGCAGTTTCTCCTGCTGTTGCAACCCCCGGAGGCTTTTACTGGTAGAGGTTTAGAGGCCTTCTTTTCCCACACTAGAACCCTGGGTTGCACCGTTTCCCTCACTCCCCAGTTGTTTTTCCCGGTTTATCTGCACTCAAATATGGGACCGCCTGGTCCACCTGGTCCGCTAGCCGCTGCCTTGCGGTGCGTCCCTCCGCCCTGGCTACCCGTCTCCGCCCCTCCTACCAGTCTGGATGAATGTTTCTTCTTTTAACTCCTTTGGTTGTTGGACTTCCATACAGTTCAATTTTTTGGGCACTTCTTGGTATTTTTTGTGTTTAAATTTGTTGTCCTTCTTTTGGTTTTGCGAGGACACAAAATGTATCATCTATGCCTCCATCTTGGCCGGAATTCCACAATCAAAACAAAATTGTTTCAAATGAAGTTACAGCTAAGTGCTACTAGTGCCATCTTACAGAAAAAAACCAAATGAACTTTTTGGCCAACCCCAATAGTTCTTTTGCCTGGAAACCCAAGAGACGTTATTTTCTTTAAACTATAAAGTCTTAGTGTCAGTAGCCTGGGTCAGCTTTCCCAGATTTGTACATTTAAATCTTTTATTTCAGGAAATTTTTCTTTCAGGATTTATTTCAGGAAATAAATCATTTTAGTATTCTGTTTCTACAATTTTAGTTTTGGGTAATTTTGTTAATATAGAAGTTGAAATTTTGTACCTGTCACCATCTCTTAGTTCTTCATATTTTTGTTCCATTTATCTCCTTTTCATCATCTGTTTTCCTTACATGCCTCATAGTATCTATTTCCTCTCATAATTCCTCTAGTTTAATCTTCAGTGTCTAAAAAGTTTTCAAATACTGCTTGCTTCCTGAACTGTACCTCATTTTCCTCATGTCTTGTGTAGCTATCTTATTTGTGATGTAAGGCCCTCTTTCATGGCCTCTGTTGTGTGCCTAATGTTAGATGATGGTTTTCTCTACCTGGGGGTCTGCCTCCATTGCTTGTTGGTGCATCATTCTCAATGTTACAGTATCATCCTGTGTTGGTCCCACCATGATCCTCTCCTGTACTCCTGTACATGAGAAGGGTGAGAATATTCGAGGTCAGCTTGTCCTTTCTGCACAGCTTTCAGCTGTCTGTGTTCCTGTGGCATACTTAAAAGTAGAGCCTCTGAGTAGTTTCGATCATACCTTTTGAGGTATGCCTCCTTTGGGCCTTGCCCTTAGCCTCTGAACTGCCTCTTTCCTTTGTCCTTTGGCCCCATCCTTCTCATTTAGGATGTTGTCCCCAACAATGTGTCCTCAGTTCAGGCTCTGCCTTCCTGGAAGGAGTTGTGCTGGGTGTTTGCAGAACCTTGAGGACTGGGTCAGCCCTAGCGGTTCCTGGTTTCCTCACAATTGTCATGGAACCTCGTGGACCTTTTTCAGTCACTGGAGTTTTCCTTCTTGGTGTTTTTCCAAATGGTATTCCTAATTTAGCTTAGGTTAGATTTCAGGCCTTGTCAAGGCAGCCCTAATGGTTTGCTCTAACCTATTTCTCTGTTTCATAAAACTCACTAAATTTACCAAACTGGTCTATTTTAAAAATATACAATTGTAATTTTAAGTATTATAACCTACAGTAAATTGTGTGTGTGTATTTTTTTTTAGTTTAGTTTAGTATTTGTGTATATGCCAGTTCATTACTTTTATTCATGGTATACCAAATGAGAGCTTTATGCCCATAAAATTGTGACAGGGGAGCCCCAGCTGGTGTGGCTGAGTGGACTGAGCGCTGGCCAGCGAACCACAGCGTTGCTGGTTCAATTTCCCAGTCAGAGCACATTCTTGGGTTGCGGGCCAAGTCCCTGCTGGGGGGCGCTTCAGAGGCAACCACACATTGATGTTTCTCTTTTTCTTTCTTCCTCCTTCCCCCTCTCTAAAAATAAATAAATAAAAATCTTTTTAAAAAATCGCGACAGGGGAATTCTTTTCGCTAAATTGTCTCATTTTTGGCATGGAGCAGCATCCTGGTGCCAGCATGGCCTTGACCTTCAGCTTGTATTCAGGCCAAATCTTACCCCTGTGGATGTCTTTGGATATCTAGGTGAAACAAAGATTTTTTCCCCCCGATAACAAGAGCCAGGTGTACTATTTGTAAACATTGTATGTAGATTTTTCAATTGTTAATAATCCAGAAAGAATGTAGTTTGGTGTTTGTTGGTCCATAGTTTTTAATATTTAAGTATTTGTCACAAATTTAAGTGTTTAAGATTATATGTTTTCTAGAGAAATAATAGTGTCATAATGCATGAATATAAACTAGTCTAAACTCCAGTTTAAAAAAATAAAGTTAAATGTCTAGTTTATTTTTACTGTTTAAGTCAGTGGTGGGGGACAAAATTATGTGAGCATTAGAATTTATGCAATTGAATAGGTACACATTTTATTTTGACTACAAATACATTTATATTTTATACAGCTATATACGTGTGTCTTTCTTTGATTAACTATGAGTTGATTCTATTAGGAAACTCAGCTGAAAAACTGATGCTTAATTTAGGGCTTGAATTGCTACTGACCAGTTGAGTTTTCCTGCCTGTCCACAGTTGCGGTGTGCAAGAAGCTCCTACTGCCAGCCCACCCTGTACACACGTATGGTGGTAGAGAAGGGCCTCACCTCGGATGGCTGTGAGACTACCTGGGTGGCAGCATTAGTTAGCACAGTCAGGGTTGTCTTATGAGAACATGCGAGCTAGCAGTAGTTATGTTGAATCTAGTAGTGCATACCTTTGAGCTGATAACCTTACGTGTGTATATGTGTGAATACAGAAAACACCGGAGCAGTGTGGGACCAAGCAAGCCTGTGTCCCAGCCTCGGCGGAACATCGTAGGCTGCAGGATTCAGCATGGGTGGAAGGAGGGGAGTGGCCCTGTTACCCAGTGGAAAGGAACCGTTCTGGACCAGGTGCCTGTAAACCCTTCTTTGTATCTTATAAAATACGATGGATTTGACTGTGTTTATGGACTAGAACTTAATAAAGATGAAAGAGTTTCTGCGCTCGAAGTCCTCCCTGATAGAGTTGGTAAGTTCTCTTTACTATTTCCGAGTTTATATGCTTTAAAAATAATTACTGAAATGGATGCTTGCTGATTATTTTGTATTATTGGTATTTTTAATTTTTATTAGAGCACAAGCACTCTGTAATTGTCAGTTACCTAATACAAAAATTGATCAGTGCATGTTCTAAAGCTATAGTTCAGGGAGGTTTGGGGGATATAAATATGTCTAAAATTGTTCTTCAAGAAGTTTACAACCTAATAATTTTTAATGTGGTTATTACATTTTGCTCACTATCTGCACTTTGATGGGTAAGGATATTTCTTATTAGCTCATATATTGTGTGTGTATTTCATCAGATCATAATAGCTAAGAAAAATCTTACACATTTTAGAATCTGTGTGTGAAATGTATCTTTCACTTTGTGATATTATATAAATGATAATTGTACTCTAAGCCAGATTTTAAACAACCAAAACATGAACATTATTTTACATTTCTTACGGTTTGTTTGCACGACATTTGTGGAAATAAGTAGCTCTTTAAAAAAAAAATTCATACAGTATTGGTTTTGTTTTGCATAATTTAAACACCTTAAGGCATAAGGTGTCAATAAATAATAATGATTGATTTTATTTTTATGATCACTAGGATACACCCAAATTAATGCTAGTTCTTCAGAGTATTTACTTTAAAATGTTTTCTTACTATTACAGTGTGATGCTTCTATTGCTTGAATGCTTGCTTATGCTTTTGTAACTACCTTTAAAAGCTTATGCAATTAATAAATATAGCCTCAGTAGATCTGGACTTGAAGGGTTAGAATTTTGGGAATTGTGTTGTCAAGGGAAGAAGCTTTCCTGTTCCCCGGCCGCTTTTGTTTTTGCTGTTGTCTTCTTGGTACATGAGTTTCCCTCAGCAAGTTAATTCTTTGCCTGAGCAGCAAGTTTATTGTTAATCTTCCCTTTAGATGGTAAATGTTAAGTCTTTATTCATTTTGCATAAGCATGGTTCAGTTTTTGTTCTTTAAATTATTCCCAAAGGTGTAACTAATTATGTGATAGTAAATCTTTGGTGTTTTTAACATTTTCATCTATTCCAAGTTCAACTGAACACCTTATTTTTCGTCGGGAAGCATAGTCTATTTCCTTTTGATCTTGATGTCAGTCCATCTACCACGTAAGAAACTAATCAATGATTCAAACCTTTAGGGTTTAAAAAATATTATCCAAACCTTTATATTAATTATGTATACTAAGTAATTATCATGCATTCTTTTTCCGACCTAGAGTTTTATTCTCTGCCTTTTAGGGCAAGACTACTAGCTCATGTGAAATTTACAACTTTTTGCCGCATGACCTGTGTTACTTCCTTTGTCATCATAGGAGAGAAAAAAAATATTTTTATCTTTATTTAAAAAGATAAAACCCAAATACCCCAAAATATTTATCTCTGGTGATGAGATTATGGGTCACTTAATGATTTTCTAGTTCTGGATCATCTCAGTTTCTAACTGTAGACATGGGTGTGTTTGTAAACAGCAAAGTAATTTAACACATGAAATCCAAAGGCCTCTATGCAAACCAGCAGTATCGCATGTGCCTAATTTAATGAATAGCTAATTATAGTATTCCCTATGATACTTTAGTCTGAAAAACTATGTTCCATGTAGAAAAAATCTGCTAATTTGTTTCAACCAGTACATTATACTACAGTTACAATGTTGTTTTCCTTAAACTAAAGGTGGAGAAAAAGTATGTCAGTCAGCCTGAAAGCATATGAAGGTACAGAGTAATGGTTCCCAAAGTATGGTCTAGGGGCCCTTGAGGTTTCCTGAAGCCCATTCAGAAGGTTTGTGAAGTCAAATTAATTTTCATAGTAGTAAGGTGGAACTTGCCCTTTAACCCTTATTCTTTTACAATTATATACTGGAGTTTCCCACTATTTGAAGATATGCATAACTCGGCAAGAACAATATGGGGTGGGGCAAAAATAGGTTTACAGTGGGGAGTACTCAGAACAGAGTATATTCTTGTATTATTATTATTTTATTTTCCATCTGAACAATTGTAAACCTGCTTTTGCCCCACCCTGTGTTTTCTATATGAATAATGTATGACATTACCAAATCATGTATTGGTTATTTTGTTTTTACCAAATCATGTATCTGTAAAAGATCCAAAGACCGACAGACTTTTGTTGTATTGTGGTAAGAAACACACACATAAAATTTACTACTTTAACTATTTTTAAGGTATACAGTTCAGTGGTGTTACATATATTCACATCGTTGTGACACAGGTTTTTAGAACTTTTTAATTTTTTAAACCTGTATTTCTATCCTCCTCAAACAGCTTCCTTTTTTTCCCTCCCCTTAGACCCTGGAACCCACCATTCTATTTTCATGTCAATAAATTTGATTATTTCAGATACTTTACAGGTGGAATTATATAATATTTGTCTTTGTGACTGGCATTCTTTCTCAGCATCATGTCCTCAAGGTTCATTAATGTTGTAGCATGTGTAAGGTTGTCCTTCTTTTTAAGGCTGAATAGCACTCCATTGCATGTGTAGACTTTTCCTCATATTTTGATCAGGTTATTTGATTTTTTTGTTGTTGAGTTGTAGGAGTTCTTTATGGATTCTGGAGATACATCAGTTTTAATTTAAATAACAGCATGATAATTTTATTGATAATGATTTTAGATTCTACATTGCAGTTAACCTTTAAGGAGCTACCATGTGTTGAGCTGATATAGTATAATTAGAATATCTAGAATTATCTGAAAAGATTAATAGAATACTACTTTTTCAACCTGTTTTTTGAAAGAACATAGATTGAATGCTAAAGCAGATATGAGAATCTAATCCTTTTTAAAGCTAGACTTAAGAGATTTGCAAATATTTAAAATTATGGCACTTTTCTTACCAAATTTTTGTCAGAAGATATTTATTTTTCATTAAAAATATTTTTATGTAGCTATTTTCTGAATATTTGTAGGTTTGTCATTTATAATTTCTAAAAATAGTTAATATTGATAGTTGTCATCCATATAAACAAAAGCTCTTTTGGGTCCTCAAATTATATTAAGAATGTAAAGGAGTCCTGAGATAAAAATGTTTGAGAACTTCTGGTATGAAGAAACTACTGGGATGTCGTTTTAACATCATTCACAGTGGGAAATTCTGTGTACTTTTTATTAATTATCCCATAATTAAGCCAAGAACACCACCATATGTTTTTAGAATGTTCTGATGAATTGGATAGTGGTATCTTTACCAAGAAATTCTAATCTTGGTTCCTTTGAATTTTATTTAACAGAAAGAAAGGCATTAATAAGTAAAATAGAATTGCTAATTTATTTTAAAAACATTTGTCTAAAACTTGAGGACTGGAGAAACCTTATAATCAGTAAGAATCTCTGTAATTTCCTAGTATTAAAGAAATGAAGCTTGTAATTTTTGTCTACCTCTTAAAGAAGGCGAGGCCAGTCTGCAGAGGGCTGGCTACTGATATACCATGGGGAGGCCACGGTCCTCCTAACCACATGGGGCGTCTAGAACAGCCCTGCTGTCTGAAATAATTCATACAACAAATATTGAACCACTGTGAGCTTGCTATAGAAAACACAATGGGAAAGACCTCTGCTTGCATCACGATATGCAGGCTAGATGCAAGTAAACAAACATGTAAAACAGATAACTACAGAGAAGGATAAATACCATTAAGAAATAAAACTGGGTGATGTGACTGAGGGGGCTGCTTTCACCAGGGTGATCCTGGAGAGCCTTTGGGAGTAGACCTGCTCAGAACATGGCCAGGATGAGGAGAAGCAGAGGGTGTCTCAAAAAAAAAAAAAAAAAGATACTCATGTCTCTCAGGCATAGGCAGTAAGGAGGAAGGTGAGAGAATAGAAGGGAGAAGGGCCAACAGGGAAACGGGGAAAGATGGCCCGTGAGAAGCAGTTTGTTTTCAAATTATGAAAGAAAAATACTGGTGCATTTTAAGTAAGTGAACAGCATGATCTGGTATAACTGCTATGAACGTCACTTTGGTTGCAAGAATAGAAACCTGTGCCTTGAATAAATGAATTTTTTAGTTTTAATAAGTGTTATGTGGTTCTTTATATAAGATAATACAGAGGGAAGGTTGTTGAAGGGTATATGGGAACGCTAGTATTTTTGCAAGTCTTGTGTAAGTCAATCACCTCAAAACTTAAAATAAACAATAACAAAAAAGTTTTGTATCTTGAACAATTAAAAGCCCCAGTTTAGATATAGTACCAAGAACAGGAGTGCAGAAAAATTAAAAGGAGACAAAACTTTTTCAAAATAATTGACTTGGCAATAAAATAGTTCTCATGGAGTCAAATCTGGGCTGGGCCCAGCAACATAATTTTGGTGGGTGTTCTTAAAACCCACAAGGTGACTCTGATGGTGGCTAGTGTCGTGTGGACAACATTTTAGGTAGTCTCTTTGAGTAAGTTCAGTTTTCACAGTATATATTCAGTAAAACCCTTTGTAGACCATTGTTTGCTTTTTTGTCCCTAGCAACATCTCGAATCAGCGATGCACACCTAGCCGACACAATGATTGGTAAAGCGGTAGAGCACATGTTTGAGACCGAGGATGGCTCTAAAGATGAATGGAGGGGAATGGTCTTAGCACGTGCCCCTATAATGAACACATGGTTTTACATCACCTATGAGAAGGACCCCGTCTTGTACATGTACCAGCTCTTAGATGATTATAAAGAAGGTGACCTTCGTATAATGCCTGATTCTAGTAAGTATGGATTGACAACTTTATTTTTTTTTAAGATTTTATTTATTTTATTTATAGACAAAGGGGAAGGGAGGGAGAAAGAGAGGGAGAGAAACATTGTGTGGTTGCCTATCGTGCACCTTCTACTAGGGACCTGGTCCACATCCCAGGCATGTACCCTGACTGGGGAATTGAACCGGCAACCCTTTGGTTTGCAGACTGATGCTCAATCCACTGAGCTACACCAGCCAGGACTACAATTTTTATTTTTGATGTTTCAATAGTAATATGAATTTTAGAGCAAGATATTTGATTAACTATTTTGCAGATACATTTTAAAATTTTAATCATTAGGGATAAATGATGATTCTTTTAGTCACATACCAAGCATAGGTTGTGAAATTACCCCTTTGCGAAGAGTAATTTACTTTGTGTAGATGTCCATGCTCTGGACTTTGGACTTTAATATGAGTAGAGTGTATGATATGGGGTCCTTTGTGACTAGCTTCTTTCATTCAGTAGCTTTTTTTTCAAGGCCCATCCACATTGTAGATTGTGTCAGTACTTTTTTTTTTAAACGGCCAAATACTGGGTTGGCCAAAAAGTCCTTATGGTTTTTTCCCTAAAGTAAAAGACACATTTTTCACTTTCACCAATAACTTTATTGATTTGAATATTTTGTGTATGTCAGCTCTCTCCTGTGTGGTATCACATTGATTGTTCTCACTTAATGTCCCGATTTGACCGCTATCAACCTCAACTGATCTACCAACCATGGAGCATCGTCCAGCAAGAAATCTTCACGAAACTTCGCAAATTTGACACGTTCAGTCAGTCACAGCACCTTCTCCATACACTGCACAAATCTTTTTTCGCATTTCAGTTGCATTTTTACCCTTCTTGAAATCATAATGCATATTATGTCAAAAATGTTGCGTATTTTCTTGTCTTCAATATTTAAATGGCTACACAAAAATTTGCCAATTTTGATTTCTTTTTTTTAATGCCCACTGATAGGACAACTGTCAAAATACAATCTAACAAAGTTATTTTGAATGAAGTTAAAGACAACTAAGCACCACTAGAGCCATCTTATGGGAAAAAGTAAACGAACTTTTTGGCCAACCCAATACAACTTTTTGTATGGCTAGACTGTATGTTGTCTGTTTGTTCATCTGTTGATGAACATTTGGATTGTCTTTTAGTTATGAAGACTGCTGCTATAAACATTTGTGTGCAAGTGTCTGGGTGGATACATATTTTCAGTTCTCTTGGGTATATACCTAGGAGTGGAATTGATGGATCACAGTGATCACTCTGTGTTGAATTGTTCAGGGAACTGCCAGACTAATTTTCAAAGTGGTTGCACTATAATACATTCTCATCGACAGTGTATGAGGTTTTGATTTCTCCACACCCTTACGAATACTTAGTTGTCTGACTTTTTGATTCTGGTAGTCGTGAAATGATACCACTCGTTGTGGTTTTGGTTTGCATTTATTTCCCTAATGACTGAAGATGTCAAGAATCTTCATTGTTATTGGCCATTTGTATGTCTTTGGAGAAATGTCTGTGTCCTTTGTCCTGTTTTCAACTGGGTTGTCAGTGAATTGTAATAGTCAGTATTCTAGGAACAAGTCACAGGTCAGGTACATGATTTACAGATACTTTCTCTCTTTTGTTCTGTAGATTCTCTTTTCACTCTTGATGGTATTCTGAAGTCCATTTTACTTATTTTTTCTTTGTTGTTTGTGCTTTTGGTATTATATCTTGTAATCCTTTGCAAAATCCAAGGCCATGAAGATTTAGCTCCTCCATGTTTTGATTTTTAAGAGTCTTCAGTTTTAACCTTTTCTATTTAGAACCTTGGTATGTTTTGAGTTAAATTTTGTTCACGATGTGGCTTAAGGGTGCAGCTTTATTCTTTTGTTTGTGCCAACAGTCGTCTGAGTACCATTTTTTGAAAAAAACGATTCTTTCCCTGTTGAATAGCTTTGGCACCCTTGTTGAAAATCAGTTCATTATAGATGTAGGGCTATATTTGTGGACTTTCACTTCTGTTCCATTTGCCTGTATGTCGGCTTATGTCAGTGCCACACTTTATTACATTGCTATGTAATGAGCTTTGAAATCCAAAAGTGATTCTGCCCTTTCCGCCTGCCCCCCAGAATTGTTTTTGCTATTCTGGGTCTCTTGCAGTTTCATATGAATTTTGGAATCAGCTTGTCAGTTTTTTATAAAGAAAGCAGCTAGGATTCTGATAGGAGTCATGTTGAATCTCTAGATCATTTCAAGGAGCCTTGCCATCTTAACAACGCTAAGCCTTCTGACCTGTGAACATGGGATATTTTCCCATTTATTGACGGTTTTTGTTTGTTTGTTTGTTTCTATTAACAGCGTCTCGTGTTCAGAGTATAAGTTTTGTACTTCTTTTGTTAAATATATTCGCAACTACCTATTCTTTTTAATGCTATCATGAATGGAATTATTTTGGGTACGCCTGTTTTTGTTTCCTTTTTTCCATGTCCTTTCTTTAAACACATGGAGTACTGGATGGACACAGACACTCACTATATTAGTAATGTGGCAGCACCTCTATTCCCTTTTTTTAGTTCTTCCAGTGAACATACCAGTCAGTGAACCTGACCATGTGTTCTCAGGCTCTGACATTTTCACACAAGCTTTTTTTTTTAATGTTTGTATACATTTCTTATAAATGTGTAATGGAAAGTATTTATATATAGGCAGGAATTACCATGACAGCATTCCTTAAAAGGGTTACCGGTTCTGTTCCTGGTCAGAGCACATGCCTGGGTTGTGGGCCAGGTCCCTGGTTGGGGGCATGCGAGAGGCAACCGGTCGATGGATCTCTCACAGATAAATGTTTCTCTCCCTTTCTTTCTCCCTCTCTTCCCATCTCTCTAAAAATAAATAAATAAAATCTGTTTGTTTTTTTTAAACATTTTTCCAACCTGTATGAAGTTTTATATTTATTTATTTATTTAGGTAGAGATATATTCAGTCAACCTCTAAAGTATGTAAGTATTGAGGACTTGATGATAGAGAGTGTAAGGTGGTTTGCATATTCCCCATCTCCTCTCCCATCAGCATCTTTTTTCTTTCTCCAGATTGCTAAATATTTTTGTGAATGGTTTGGAAGTTTATTTGCCATTAGAAATAGTGTCGATGCTCTGAATCAAAGAGCTCTGCAGTAGCCTTATGTTTCAGTCCCTTGCTTCTTTGCTCATGTTACTGTAAAATGTCTGGAGGTCATGTTTTTGGAATTCCTTTGTAAACATGATGGGCCATGAAAGTATGATGGTATGATGATGCCGCTTTTGAGGGAAAGGCATTTTTGAAGAGAAGATTTCAGATTAGGTTTCCTCTTCATTGTCTTGTTTAAGCATTTTGTATGCTTAGGCAATTTTCATGTGACTCTTAGTACCAGAGATCAGAATAAGGTTTGGATTGTACCATTCAGTGAGAGAATTTGTTGTAATCAGAGAGGCATACTACTATTAACATAAATATATGATAGTAATCCAAACCAGGATACCTGTGAGGATAATATGGTACACTTCTAACCATTTCGCCAAACAGTGAACATTTGCTTAAGCCTGGACTGTCCGAGAAAACCAGGTATCTTGTTACTCTCCTGAAGGCACTGCTTTCTGCTAGTACAGGGGAAAAAACTTGAGTTCTTCAGGATCTATAACGGTTTCTTAAAATAGAAATAACTGTCTACCTCCATTCCTCTTTTTTCTCTTTTACTTTGTTTCTTTGTTGTTGCTGCTTATGGTTTGCTCTCATTTCATATGTACTACTAGAACAGAGTTCCTGCTAGGTCACAGGGCTGTGTTTTCCACCATTTGGATTTTCTTGGGGACCTCTTAAAAAGTACAGGTGCGTCAGCCATCCTCAGAGATTCAGTTGTAATTGGTCTGGGGTGGAGTTCACTTAGCACCTGTTTTTAAAGCATAGGAAATCTCCTTTCTTTTGAAACTGGGTTAGAAAGACAATGTGAAATGCAATGAAGTTGTGGAGAAAGAAGCTTCAAGAACAGGATTACTAATGCATTTTAAGTGTGTAGCATATTCTCAGTAATGCTGCAAAGTAACTCAAACATTTTTAAGGAGATATATAATTGTTTAGATTTTTTTCCTTGGCCCTTTTCTTCATTTAGCCCTTACCACCTCAGGTAACGGCAGCCATAATTAAACATGAGGTAAAGGAATTTCTGGTTATGACTTTTAAATTTATTTACATGCCTAGATCTTGGGGGTTCAGCACATTTTATAAATGAAGTTTTATTGGCACACGGCTACACTATTGATTTATGTATCATCTATGGCTGCTTCATACTACAAAGGCAGAGCTGAGGAGTTTGTACACAGACTATGTGTCCTCAAGTCTAATGTATTTATTGTCTGGTCCTTAAAGAAGTTGTTTGCTGACCTTGGTCTAGATAAGATAAACTCAGGATATTAAAAAAATTTTAATTGTTAAAATAGACATGTGAGTTTGTATGTATCTAAAAATTGACTTTAAATTCTTTTTTCCTCCCTCTTTACATATAGATGATTCACCTCCAGCAGAAAGGGAACCAGGAGAAGTTGTGGACAGCCTGGTAGGCAAACAAGTGGAATATGCCAAAGAAGATGGCTCTAAAAGGACTGGCATGGTCATTCACCAAGTAGAAGCCAAACCATCGGTCTATTTCATCAAGTTTGATGATGATTTCCATATTTATGTCTACGATTTGGTGAAAACATCCTAGATGTCATCATGAACTTTGCCAAATTTGTGGAACTATTAAATGTATAATTTGTAGACATAAAGACTTGATTGCTTTCCAGTTTAATGAAAGCTTAAATGTCCTGCGAACCCACAATCTCTGCCAGCAGAACTGGTTTTGTTCTGAATATTACAGATTTACATGAACACAAAGCATTTTGTGTAAGGAACTCCTTCCTCTTAAAAGAAGTCTGTCTGTTTGGAGGGGAGTTACAGGCAAGTTTGGTAAAAGTTAAGCTAGTATCTTAGTCAATTAAAACTGTAATAGATCTTATTCATTTTCCCCTTCACTCTTAACATTTTCTTATCTTACTCTGCTGCCACAATGCAAGCATAGTTTGGTATTTTTGTTACTGCCTTTTTTGAGATATGTATGTATCTGTATCTACCTATCTTATCTCTGTGTGTATACATATATAATATACACACACACAGATCTCTGCGCGCACACGTGTGCACATGTGCACACACACACTTTATTGGCAGACCTTTCTTTGTGGATTGGGATGTGGGTTAAGGAATTTTCCCCAGTGTAACAGTAGTGCCTGACCCAAGTCAGTCATATTTAATAAATTACTGCCTTTTACTTAAATTTGGGCACAAGAAACATGTAGGGATGTTCAGCTTGTTTGAAAATCAGAAGTTCAGAGCACCTTCTAAATTTGGGGATTTTAAACCATAAGTCCAAATGTGAATCGCTTCTCGACAGTTAATGACCCACAGTAGAACTTTATAAAACAGTTAGAAATCTGGATAAAAGGCTGCCTTTAAGTCTAAGCTTTGTAAATTTTTTTTGTTTACATTTTTAATCAAATACCTTTTTCTTTTCTTTTCTTTTTTTTTTTTTCTTTTTTTAAGCAAAGCCCAGGTGCTTGGTCCACACAGTGTAATGCCAGTGTATTTTGGGCACACATTGGGTCCATTATTTGTACAAATCAGTAATCTGGATTTTGGTACACAGATTTAAAACCAACAGTACATCAGTCATTTGTGTGTATGTGGTAAGTTCCTGAAAGAACATAGTACTTTTATATTAATGTAAGTTGAAAAATGACAGTGTTACCCTCTAACAAGTTCTCTGGGACACCTGTATTTTAATTACTATTATTACTAATATATGATTATGGTCCAAAGGCTTTTTTCCACGGCTTTCCCACACAAAGAATGTCTAGACAAATAATCGCTAAAATCCCCTGACACCTTTTGGGTGTTGTATGTTGTTCTTCACTGTGTGCCGCTGCTGTGGACCCTGTCACACGAGGGTCAGTCAGCCATACCTTTTGTAGGTGAGACTGATAGCAGCCCTTAGCCACAGATTCTTTCCGTGGTTTATTCATTCCTTCAAGGTGATTTTAACCAAAAAAGTAATTGGTTTTACAGCAAGCAACCCACCTGTCACTGTTTTAGATAAGCCCTGGTGGTTTGAAAGCTAGGAATAAGGCCTTACATGAAACCAGTCTCTTGGGGAGATTGGAAATCTTAACTAAGACTTGGGCAGAAGGCTAACCACTCATGCTATCAGTCAAGCATCAGAGGTCCATGCAACCTCCTTTGTGGCCATCCTTGATGTTAGAGATTTTGTAGTTATAAAGTCTCACATGTGGTTCGCATGATGCCCCCTTCACCTCCAGGAAGGCAGTGCCTAGTTCTGTTGGATGGTCACCACACGCACCATGTACACATCCCACGTTTTCTGCAGCGTGTCCAGTGCCTCGTCTCAGCAGCCAGGGGCGAGCTTCTCCTTGCAGTGAGTACCCAGGTCCTAGATGCCCTCCCTTGTCTGAACCAGTGTCGTGCTACACATTTGTCAGCTGCTTTCCTGATGGCTTTTGTAGGAGTGCCTGTATTTGAATCTCAAGGCCAAACCCAACTCCCCAAGCCCAAGTGAACACGTGTGGCCCAGACAGTGTGTCTAGCACATGCACTACACAAACACAGCACAGTGACTTCGGGCTGGAAAGCCAAGTTCTTTGGAAATAACCTGAGGGTTGGTCAGTTGAAACATTTCTAGCATTACTTAATGGCTTGTATTGTGGTTTTTCTGCAAGTACCTTTAGCAACTTCAATACCACATTATCTGCCACTCTAGATGAATGTGACAAGTGATTATTGTTGTTATTTTAATTTTGGGGTTTTTTTCTTTTCTTTTTCTTTTTTTTCTTTCTTTTCTTTTTTTGCGCCTTTAGGGCTGAAGGAGGGGGAAGGGGTTTTTGTTTGTTTTTCCATTTTTTTCTTACTCCCTTTTTTGGTGGCTTAAACCACACTTAGTGATGCTGTGACTAATCTGCTCCCTAGCCGAGTATTTCAGGCTTCGTTTTAGGCTCATGTTTCAAATCTGCATGCATTGCTTGCATTTTCCTGGTATCTGAATGTTGGTTCCTTGTCCTAGGAATTCAACATTAATTTCCAAAATCATCATGGGACTTGTGACAACACGAGACATGAATCTCTGTATAAAATGTATTGGCCTTCCTCATTGACCTGCTATAGTATTACTGTGTCCTGTGTGCGTGTGTGTGATGTCTGGCTGCCACGGAAAGCTTCAAAGGAAAACTTTAAAAGCAGACCATCCTTTTTTGCATGCTCTATTCTAAGTAGAATGTTCAATGTAACTAACGAAAAATGCATGTTAAAGATATTTAGGTTTTTTGTTTTCTATCTTTGTTTTTACTTGTTTTCAGTTTTCTGTATATTTGCTTACTGTGCTGTCTTAGTGGTTGTAGGATAAAATGCACTGGTGAAGCAAACGTAGTGCCAACAGAAGGTGACTTTCCACTTGTATGTGTCATGCAGCATTTGAAGGGACTGTGCATCTTAAAACAATCACAGTTACCGCTAGACCAGATTTCATTTCTATTATTGTTTTTATGTGCCAAAAACCCCGAAGTGCATTGGGCTTGAATCTCTGAACGTTGTGGACCCATTAGAAAACTATTCTGATTGTCACAAATTGTAGTGCCTGAAAACATTCTTAAGCTGATTGTCTTAAAAAAGAAAAAAAAAGAAAGAAAGAAACTTCTCCAAAGACAAAACAGGAACAAATAATTATGGTCAAAATGTCTGTGGTTCCTTGGAAATGCTGCGCTTTTTGTATTTTCCATCATTGTAGTGCAGTTTGAACGAATGTGTATAGTTCAGAGGTCTTCGTGTTCGCATCTTAAAATTAGGTAATGACCTCATCTTTCAAGCTTGAATTCATTTTTAATTTTAATTTTATTTTATACAATGTGTAGACAGTTCCCTGTTCTCTGCATTTAGAAGTATAAACAATATAAATCTGTTAATTCTGTAAGTAATTTTTATAATTATGATGTAACTCTATCCTATCCTTAAAACATTTAAAATAAACCCTTTATGTGCAACTTTTGACTGTAAATTTTGTGCTCATGAGCAAAATGTGATGTCTTAAACCTTCTGAAAAAAGTTTTTAAAGATTTACTTTCAGACTTTAACCGTTTTTACCCCTTTTCACCACATGTAAATGTCAGATATACATAGAAACAGAAGTAGAATTTTTATTTGAATAATAATATTTAATTAATAATACCTGAAAGGGGAGGGGGCATTAATCAATATCCCAAATATATTATATAGTTCCAAATATTAAAGTTTGTGATTTGCCATTAATGAGTTTTAATTTATCATAAAAATTTTAACTTGTTTTAAATAGAATTAAATGTGTGTTTTATACTTTCACATCTATTCTTGCTTTGTATGCTGCCTATAGTGCTTTATTCATACTTAAATACCAATCCATGAGATTCTGTAGTAAAAAAAATCATATAGGTACTTTTGTGACCTATACGTATGCTTTTATCTAAATGGGTAATTTTAATCAGTGAGGTCAAAAGTAGAGTTTATGATGTGCCTTTATTAGATTGGTTTTTTATGCCTCCTTGTTGAGTTTGGCGCAAGGACTCTGTTGTTAAGGCCAGGCTACCTTTCGCTCTTTCCAGAGTGGCTGAGCCAGGCTCGTTGCTCAGCAGCTGCAATAGCCACTGGGAGGCAGGGTGGCCCCTTAGGCTCTTGGTGGAGGAGCTGCAGACGGGTGTGGGGAGAAGATGAACCTGGAAACACAGGTGCTCGCCCTGGGCCAGATCCTAGTCATCTTCTTTTGGCATCGAAGGTACAGCTCATGAAATATCCCCTCCACCCCACCCCTAAAGAACAAAGCACGTTTAATCTTAGTGGTGGTGGTTTGCTGACTACTGTTTGTAAAACTGGTGAGTTGGGTCTGTTGAAAGCAGTGATCACTATTAGAAAACTGGAGGGACGGGACTGCCTTCACATCGTTTCTTCTCAGTACAGTCACAGCTCTGTGGTAATGAAAACACTGGACACTAAAAAAGCAAATGCTTCATAAGTACCTTACCAAGTGCTTTCCATCCATTATTATATTTAATTCTTAGTGTCGTGAAGAAGGCACAACTTTTCTCTGTGTTGTACAGGTGAGGAAGGGGTCGGGGGTTAGTATCTTGTCTAGGATTACAGAGGTCATCAGGACTCGGACCCTCAGCACTTCTGTGTTAATGCCTCAGAATTAAATGACCTCAGTGGAATGATTTGAGTAATCTATATTCTCATTTCTGTGGATAATTTTTATAACCTTAATTGTCCTAAGTTGATAGCAAGTTGTCTAATAAAAAGTTTACATTAGTGACCAGAATGTAGGAATCTATATATGGTAAGAATTAGAACCCCAAGTTATTTTTTTCCTGCAAAAATAAATATTTTGGAGAGGAGTATGGTGAAGAAATTTAAATTTTCATTATAAGAATGTAGATACTATTTTTTATTTCAAAGACACAAACGTCATTAAATTAATAATCTTATTAAACCTGAAGTTCTCATGTCCATGGCACAAAATCTTATATAGAATTTTTATAGCAATTAGTTTATGTCATGTATTCGTAAATTTGTTTTTAGACTGCTGTGTTTTGGGGAATTCAGTGAGTCTTTCAATTATTTCTCCAGACTTTCTTAGTCTCTGTTTGCCCCTATAGCCCTATATTGGCATTAAAACTCTTTAGTTCTGGTAACTCAATGACAGATGGTTTGGGGGCATTGCATAAATATGACATTGCGGTCTTTCTGCTTAATTTTTATGTGAGGGCACTGGACCACGTGGCAGTTGTGACGCTAAAGTATGGCGAGCTCTTTCTGCGCATTTCTTTTTTACCGTGGCTGTTAACAGTAGGTGAGTAAGCTGCCAATTGCATTGTAGGCATGTGCCTGCCTCGACTTTTATCTTCATCCTCTTCCATTACTTTAATTTATGCTTGAAAATTCATGCTCTGGGGAGGAACGTAGGAACTTGAAGTAATGTGAACTACCTAAAATCCTTTATAAGATTGGCATGTTACATATAACTCCAGAGTTCTGTGTCTTTACATTGAAACCCCTGAAGCAGATTATAATGTGGAAAGGACAGAAGCCTTTAAAAAACCTTGATGTTAACATGAGTTATTGACAAATTTAGTTGAAATTCGGCGTTCTGAATTGTCTTCAAATATAGATTGTGAAAATAGCTTTAAAACTTTTGCATTGAATTTGCCTCCTGAAGGATTTGCAAGAAATTTGGTAGTTACTGCCCATTCTCTGTATACATACATGTGTTACGGGCTGTGTGTATTCCCACTAGAAAAACAAGAGTGGCTCTTGGTAACTGAGGCTATTTTCCTGAAAGTTGTTCTTTATTACGGACTGCATTTGCTGTCTGTGTGTCTTAATATTTACTGGGGACATTATTTTTACCATAATGTTGCTTTGAGTTCTGTATACTGTGGTCAAGTAGTTCTAACCACTGAGTTTGTATCTTAGTTTACCTCTAGTCTTATTTTTCACACTAGGACAAGATGTCTTTTTCAAAGCAGTCCTGCAAGGAAAAGCAGTATATTAAAGACTGAAAAACATACCATAATGAATGGAGTCCGTACTGTGCATCGTCATAACTGCCATAACTGCCTCTGAGCAGTTCGAAGAGGGAGAGAATACTTCAGGGCACAGGAAACCGTGACGTCCATTTGGTTAATTTACACATGTTCATAAAAAATACAGAAATGTCTCAGCCATCGTTACTGGCCCTCTGGTAACTATTTTTAACAAGGGTCATGCTCTGATTAATTAGACTGGGAAATTTGGAGGGTTTGGGTATCAAGAGCATGTTTTTGTCCTAAGAAAGCAAAGAGAAGGAGCTGATGAAGGCATTTGTGACTAACCAGGGTGCTCGTGCAATGCTCCATGGAGTGCTCATACCCCACAGCTGCCACTTAGGTATTTTAATTCTCTCTGAAATCAGAGTGATGTGTTCTGGCTTTTAGAGAGCACAGAAAGTGAGATAGAATTCGTATCATATTCTCATTTTACAGTCCTAATTCTCCATATGATCATTAGCCTACAGAATGTTCATTCTTTGGAATCCACTAGGGGTGCTTCTGCCCAGCATCATCCAGTGAGGCCACTGAAGGAATACTTTGTCATTAAATTCTACACACCATGTGTATCAGTTAGCTCAAGCTGCTGTAACAAACACCACAGACAGCATGGCTTAAACGACAGACATTTAGTCACAGCGCTCATGCTTCCAGTAGTGGAGCAGTGTTTGGGGCCTTGCTGGCTGAACATTGTATCCGGTGCTTCTCAGGCTTTATATGCTCACTGTCCTGTAGTTTATCATGAATTGCAAGGTGAAGTTTCAAGCTATTTCCCATTGCTATCCCAAACCTTTTTCCTAGTCTCTATGTCTTGATACTCTGAAGTATCCTAAAATTGTCACGTGTTGCTTTTTAAAACCAATTCTAGTTAAAATGTCAGGCGAGGTGTGGTTTTGGATAGACAGCAATTTAAACTTTAATTGGATGAATTACCCAGTTAAACAAGGGCTCTGTATTCTTATTTCTACCACCCATGGGAAAAGACCAGCTTTATATCTCATAAGCCAAGGTATTTTAATGTTTTCCTTATACTGTGGAAAGAATCCGAGTTTTGACTTAATAGTTTATATGCTGATTGAACACTAAACTGGAGGTAAATTAGAAATTTTTCAAAATTGAGAGGCCTTTATAATCAATCGATTTATTCTGAGACTGTTAATTTTTGCAAAAAGAGAAATGAAGTCTCTCTTTAATTTTATTACCAATATTTCTTTGCACTTTGTGAAACTATGATGTCTGTAGGATAAAATTGTCATACCTTTATTAAGGCTCTTTTTAAGGACCATGGTAATACTGTCTTGGTTTTCTTTTTTTTTTGGTCTTTAAAGGGAAGATTTTAAGAATCTTGTGTCATGACTTTTTTTTAGACGGTTAAGTCCTTTTTCACTGGGAAGTACTATTTAGAGTACTCTTTTGAAAAAGTCCTGGATTTCAGTGACTTTGAGAAAACAATCCCCTCAAAGGGAAATACGTGAGTACAGCATTGAAGAAAGGAGTGAGTGAGTTCACCCAGTGTCCAGGGTGACTGTAAGCATTAGAAGGCTCGCCCTGGCAGATTCATCCCCAGTTCACCCGAGAGTCCATCTTTTAAAATAGTTTCTGATGTGAGGCAGCCGACAACCCTGAGTGCCTGCTGAATGTGAAGCTGAGTACTTGGGTAGGTACCAGGTGGAGTTAGAGTGAACCTCCGCTGTCCTCTTCTCCACAGGACAGGCTTTCCAAAAGGTCATGATTCGTGTCTCCCGTCACTGCCTCTGTAAAGTCCAGGGAGCATCCCACCCCTGATGGCCAGTGGTGAGTGTAGTTCCTGGTGATGTGTCCTGTCAACCAGATACTGAGAGGACACGCACACCGCAGAAGTCAGGATGTCCACTGGCCCCTAAGGACCCTGCTGCCCAGCCTCCCTTCAGGCTACTTCCTGGAAGATGGAGCAGTGGGAGAGCTGCTTTCTTCATACCGAGATCTGTCACATAACTACTGTCTTAGTTACACTCTTGCTGTGGATGGACAGGCGACCCACAGAGAAAGGGTGTCATAGAAGAGCCACACCCGAATCCCAGTGACTGTGCAGGAGTTGGTCCTGCATGACTGGCAGTGAGGAGCAGGTGTTTGGTGGCAAGGCTTGCCATGGCAGTCAGCACTCTCCTAATTCAGCACAGGGATTCTTTCTCTGGTGCCTGAGTAGGCAGGTGAGGGTCTGACTGCCCCCTTCCACCTTTCACCACACATTGGTGACGGATTTTAAGAGCAGCCAGCCAGCCCAGGGGGCCTACTGGCTGACCTGACAATTTTCTTTTACATAAATTAGTCCCCATCTTTTCATACCTTTATTTCTCTAGTCCTGTCATCAGTTCACATGCTTTTCATTGTCATGAGCCCAGACAAACCCTTCCAGAAAATGTACTTGCCACCTTACATCTTAAAGTGCCTTTTTGTGAGCTTTTCCTCAGTGTCTGACATTGTGCTTATGACTTAACATTTACTTATTTACTCCACTGGGGCAGAAAGGGCTTGAAGAACCAAGAAATAGGAACTTATCACTCACTGATTTTGTTAATCATCAGAAATGGATGGTCTTTAAGAATGATCTGTAAAAATGAGAAATTCTTAGGCTAGTGTCTCAGTGCAGGGTGAGAATCAACTGCATGATTGTCTGGGTGAGGGTTATTAAAATGCAGGTTCCTCGCCTTCACACTGACTGAAATTGGGACCCAGGAGACTTGCAATCTAAGGAGCATTCCTCTCCAATCCCTATGTAATTTTATGTACACTCAAGTTTGAGACTTCCTGTCTTAGATCTTAGGGGTAGTTAAAATTCATGGAGTTTTTAATATTTGCAAAGCTGTATCTCCGGGATGATGAGGACATGCTTTTGTGTTTCTAATAACCTTGACCTGAATCTTCCTTTGTTTTAAAGCTCCAGATTAAATTTTAAATCAGAGGTGTCCAACTTTTTGGCATCTCTGGGCCACACTGGAAGAAGAGTTGTCTTAGGCCACACATTACATACACAAACACTAACAAAAACTGATGAGCAAAAAAATGTCCGTGCATAATTTTTGTGCTATCCACCACCACAGATAAGCAAAAAAGTCCCTACATAATAACCCGAATTGTGCCTTTGATAATCTTTTTAAATCTTCGAGTAGGTCCCAAGTTTGTAATCACTAATATAGAAAATGTACATATATAAGTAATAAAACTAATGTTTTAAGTAAATTTACAATTTCGTGTTGGGCCACATTCAGCCCGTGGACTACAGGTTGGACAGCTGTTTTATATCAATATAAGGGTCTTATTCATAAAAGACTGGAACTGTGGGAATGATTAAAGTCATTTTGTTTAGAGTGCTGTGAATGTGTTTTCTAGGTTGCTCAGATTATCAGCACATGGCATTCCTGTATTCGGCCCATTTACAGTCAAGCTATGTTAGTTCTAGGTGCCCGTCATCCTCTCTTGGCCATTAGGATTGACTTCCTGATGGAAAACAACCCTCAGGCTGCAGCATTCAAATGATGTTGGTAGCTCCATCAGAAACGAAACTCAAGTCACTTTAGATTACCTTCATTTTGTTCCTGAAAGGATACCCTGTACCAGTATATAGTTTTAAAACAAAACAGATAGAAAGCCTGTAGGACAGGGAGATCCTTGTATCAAAATGATTTTCACCTGCAATATGCTGTCTCATTCTCTCACACATTAACTTTGGAAAGTAGATATCATTTTATAACTTTGGAACAGATATTTATTATTTATCACAAGAAAAAAACTTTTAATAGGAACGAAGTAATAGTATTTTATCACAGTTCCTTTGTCATATATACTTGGAGTTTCTCTGAATAACCACCTTAGCATTCATATTTGGTATAAGAGGCTGGAACTCAGTCGACCAGCCATCTGAATTATGACATAGGTGTGTGGGTTCTCAGTGGCCTAATACCAAACACACCAGCATTTACTTTCTAGATAGCTCACATTAGTCTGCTTACTGGGCTATAATCCTTAAGTAAAGAAAGAGAGAGAGATCTTGATATGCTTAAGACTTTCAGAATCTGAAAGAACTTGAATTGGCTAATTAGTAACTGATGTTTTATATTAAATTCCTTGTTACTTTCTTAAAGGGAATTGACCTCTGCAAAATCTATAATGAGTACACATTAAAGAGGTGTTGATAAAATAAATTGAACATCATACCTAATAAGTGCTAAGCAAAACACAATGTATCAAAATTTAGAACAAATATCTATATTGAAAAGATCTCAAATCAGTAGTCTAAGCTTCCACCTTAAAAGCTACAAAAAGAGAAAAATAAATCCAAAGCAAACAGAAGGAAAAAAACAAAATTACTATGGAATCAATGAAATAGAAAACAAAAACAGAAAAATTAAACCAATAGTTGGATCCTTGAAAAGGTCAACACGCTTGGCAAACTTGTAATTGCACTAAGAAAGAAGCACAAATCACCATTAGGAATGAAGGAGGGCCCATTACTACCAACCTTATAGAAATCAAAAGAATTGTAGCCCTGGTCAGGTAGCTCAGTTGGTTAGAGCATTGTCCCATACACCAAATGATTGTGGGTTTGATACCTAGTCAGGGCACGTACCTAAGTGTCAGGTTAGGTCCCCCGTTGGGACACATTTGGGAGGCAACCCATAGGTGTTTTTCTTTCTCTCCCTCCCTCCCACCTTCTCTGTCTAAAAATCAATAAGCATATCCTTGGGTGAGGATTTAAACAAAAAAAGTTGTAAAGAAATATTGAAATACTTCATGCCAATATGTGGGACAACTCAAGCGAAATGGAGAAGTCTTAAGACAAATTACCAAAACAGTCAAGAAAAAATTGAAAATTTTAATAGATCCATAACAAAGAAATTCACTAAAAAGTAGACTGTTCTCATGAAATAAAGCTCAGGGCTAGATAGCTTCACTGGTTAGTGCTACCAGACATTTAAAACCAATCCTTTACAGACTCAGAAAATAGAAGAGTCTGTGAAGACACTAGCCGTATGCTACGAGGTCTCCTATTCTGATACTGAAACCAGACAAAAGACAAGAATACTATAGACCAATATCCCTTGAGTATAGATACAAAAGTATCTTCAACAAATCCAGCCACAAAATGAATTCAGCAAGGTTGAAAGATAAAAGGTTTATATATGAAAATTAATTGCATTTATATATATTCAATAAATATAGCAATGAATTATCCAAAATGGAATTCCATGATAGCAACAAAAAGTTTTAAATATTTAGGAATAAATTTAATAAAAGTGTGAGATTGTGCCCTGAAACTGACAAATTAAAGGAGGTCTAAATAAAGGGAAAGGCATTCCATGGTCATGGGTAAGAAGACTCATTATTAATGTGGCAATCCTTATAAGAACCCCAGCAGGCTTCATTGGAGGAATGAAAGACTGATCATAAAATTTTTATGGAAATGCAGCAGACTCAGAGTAGCCAAAAGAATATCAAAAATTAAAAACACATTTGTAGAACTAATACTTCCTGATTTCAAAACTTACTGTGAATCTACAATAATCAAGATAGCATTGTACTGGTGTAAGGCTATACTAGAGCTGTCTGTCTGTCTGTGTATCTATCTCAGTGATACAATTGAGAGTCCTGAAATTAATCCTTACATTGATGGTCAATTTGTTTTCCTCAGAGGTAGGAAAGTAAGTTGATGGGGGGAAAAAAAATTTGCTCTTCCAACAAATGAGGCTGGAAGAATTGGATAGTCACATGTGAAAAGTTGAATTTAGCCCTGGCTGGCATGGCTCAGTTGTTTGGGCATCATCCTGCAAAGCGAAAGGTTGCCAGTTCAATCCCCGGTCAGAGCGCATGCCTGGGTTGCACACCGAATCCCCAGTTGGGGTGCATGCAAGAGGCAGCCGATCGATGTTTCTCTCCCTCTCTTCCTCCCTCCCCCTCACTCTAAAAATAAGTTAAAATCTTTTTTAAAAAGGTTCAATTTAGACAATTCATCATAATGGACCATAGACCTAAATGTTAGAGCTAAAACTATAAAACTTAGAAGAAATAAATCGGATGTGAGAATATTCATGACCCTGGGTTTGACAGAGATTTCTTATATGCAGTATCAAAACCACAGTCCATAAAAGGTAAAGTTGGTAATTTATACTTCATCAAAATTAAAACCATTGTTAAAAAAATGAGAAAAGCCATGGGCTGGGAGAAAATATTTGCAAATAATATTGATAAAGGATTGGTATCCAGAATATATAAAGAACTCGTTAACAAGAAGACAATTTAAGTAAAAATGCAAATTTTTGAGTAGACATTGCTCTTAAGAAACTATACAAATGGCCAATAAACACACAAAAAGATGCTCAACATCATTAGTCAATAGGGAAATGCAAATTACAGCTGAGATGCTACTTCCCAGTCACCAGCACGACTAATCCCACCCCCCACCCCCCAAAAAAAAGGCAATGGCAAGTGCTGGTGAAGGTGTGGAGAAGCTGCTGCAAATCCTTTGGAGAACAGTTTAGCAGGTTCTTTAAAAGTTAAATGCAAATTTACCGTTAAGACCCTAGGTTCCTGGGAACACATGAGAATTGAAAAAATACATATGTCTGCAGAAAACCTGTAAACTGATATCATAGCAGCATTGTTCATAATAGCCCCCAAATGTTAATAATCCAAATTTCCATCAACCAGTGAATGGACAAACACAACATGGTGTATCCACACGATGAAACACTCCTCAGGAGAAGGAATGAACTGACACATGCTACAACATGGGTGAACTTCAAAGACATATAAAATGAAAGAAGCCAGATGGAAAATAACACATATATGATTCCACTTACATGAAATAGCTTACAGAGGGGAAACTGGAGATGGAAAATAGATTCCTGCTTGTGGGCTGGGGAGGGAGCGTGGGGCAAGGAATGGAGACCTACCTATGCACTCTAGGAATCTCAGGGGTGAGGGAAATGTTTAAAAGTCCGTTGTTGTGATGGGTAAACAACTCTTAAACTTATTAAAATGAATTGCTCACTTAAAATAGGTGATTTTATGATACCTACATATAAGTTTTACCTTAATATAGCTGTTAGGAGACTCCTGATATGAGATCTGAATTCTCAAAAGAAGGAAAGGAAGGAGGGAGAACTTGTGATTCCGAGTTTGGACTGGTGCCTAAGACTTTGTGTTCCTGACAAACATCCGGGTGGTACTTACATTTGGGGGTGGTGGGCGGCCTGGATGGTGGTGTTTTAGTGAGCTGACATTCATTTGAATAAGGCAGACTGATCTCCACAAGGGGTGTGCATCTTCATGCTCTGGGTCAAATGCTGGGGAATAGTGTCAGGGCTGTCATGAAAAACTGGAGAGTCTCTTTTCAGGAAAATACCTGCTGGGAACCAGAAGGCCATCCCAGGTGGCCACACTTGTTGAAAAGCTGATAGAAAGGAAGAGCAGGAAAACAAGAAAAGAAGCTCTATGTACTCTCATTGCTGGGTGGCTCTGGGCCCAGGATGGAGCAGGCTCCAGGAGACTCCTTGCTCATGATGTGCTGGCAGCCTGCGGGACAGCAGTGGTTGTGGAGTGAGTCTGGGCTGTGTGGCCCGTTGGTCACCAGAAGCTAAAAGAAGCATCTTGGCCCTTGGGGTGGTCCCTTCTGATGCTAACTGTGATTCTGCCTGGAGACCAAGTGAGGGGGACTCATTCTGGAGGAAGGGAGAGGCCCAGGAGAAAGGCAGAACCATAAGAGGCACAGCCAGCAGACCAAAAAGGGAGTGTGAAAAGAGGGTGGGGGGAAGCTAAGTATGAAAACTTGTGCATTTTATTTTCACTTTCTATAGTTTGTTACCCAAAATCTTATGCTTTTTTTGACTAGGTTAACTGGGAATTAATAGTGTCTGCCATGCTTTGGGACCTGGCATCCCTAAGGGTGAGGACAAGTGGAGAGGTGGACCCAGGTCACCCAGGCTGACCTGAAACCCTTCCTGTCACTTGGGAGCCTCATGCAAACAGGAAGGGCCCTGGGAAGCCCTTTAAAGACTGGTTGAGAATGCCCTCTAGAGGGAGCCAGGGGATGAGCCTAACTGTGACATCCTCTTCTGGGTACATGTGAGTTCTTGAGGGTGAAGTCCCCTACTCTCCCTACACACACTCAGAGTGGCCACAGGAACAGGTGAGGAGGGATGTCCACTCCATGGCCTCTACTATGCTCCCCCCAGGGCTCCCTGTAGGAGAGAAAGGGCTGCTCGGACTTCAACATTGGGGGCCCTAGATGCCCTGCTCTCCTGGGAACAGACATGTACACTTCCTTCAGCACAGAGTATTTATGCAAATAACTGGAAATTTATCCCGTGGGTGGGTGGCACTAAAAGGAATGTTCTCTATTTTGCTCATTGTTGTGATTTAAAAAAAGGTAGGGTGGGGGAAACATCAAAATACAGTCTTGATATTTAGGGATATTCCATTCATCTTATTTCTGAAATTTAACAAGTCATGGGCCCCCACATGCAAGATTCATACTGTTCACAACTTGATTTTTTTCCTCCGATTTGTCTATAAATTCCTATTCTTCTAAGACAACTGTGAATGAGGCCTTGGTAGCACCCTTTGTGGATCACCATCTGTCCCCCATTATAATTTCCACTTAGCCCTGGCTGCCAAGTGCACTTACACAATCGACCCAGTAGGTAGTACATAGTGTCTTCGAGTCAGTCTCATGTCACCGGAAAGCAGGAGGGGACAGCCTCAGTTTGGAGGACGCCAGCCCTCGCTGCTCATTCAAACCGCGCCTCTCACTATGGCACCCGCCTTCCGTCTCCAAGGCAAACACAATGAATTTTCCTCATTCACCTAGTTCCTCTCCTCCGCACACCACTGGAATATAAGCTCTTCGAGGCAGAGACTATGCGCCCTCTGCATCTGAGGACAGGCTGGGATCCTGTCCTTATTTCCATGTTTGATATTCATCGTGAACTTTTTGGGCATTAATTTTGAGTTTTTTTAATACTGCTTTAGAATACTATTTTTTTTTGATCACTGAATGTAATAGCGCTACCTTAAATTCTGTGCCCATGCCAGTGTCCATTCCGCCCCGTCAGGGAGCTGAGACTATTTGGTCCCAGGGCCTCCAACAGTGGCGGATACTTTAATATTCTGCTTCTTGAATAAAAATGTTCTTTAAGAACCACCCCTAGTTACTTGCAGGACTCCTGGGACCCTCCCAGGCCGGGCGCAGTCTGTCTGGACAGCCTGGAGAAAGAACAGGGCACGTCTCCCCGCCGCCCCGCCATTTCCGCTCCGGGCTGAACCTCCCTGGCCCTTCCAGGTTGGCAGAACACCTGCGGCAGGTGCGGCTGGACGGAGCGCAGGGTGGGAGCAAGGAGGTAGAGGGCGGGATGGAGGACTGCGGACTAGGGTACGGCGAGCAGGGGTACGGTGAGCGGTGGTCCGACGCACAGAGCTGAGAGCGGAGAGTGCAGAGAGGGCGGGGCAGGGCAGGACTGAGAGTTGTGCTGGGTGACCAGAAGAAGAACATGGGGCGGGGCACAAGGGGGAGCGGGAGAGCTCTAGGGCGGGAGGGTGCTGGGGTGACTCGGCTCCCTGGAGGCTAGTGCTGCACTGTAGATGCAGCGCTTACAACTAGGGTCGCTGGTGTCTGTGAGCTTTCCCTGCCCCTTCTCCCCAGGTGCTGAGGCCTGGGAAGGTCTTGCGCAGCCCAGGCGCCAGGAGGTGCGAAAGGAGACACCGCTGCCTGCCTGCAAGTGGCCATTTACCTGCACTCACAGCCCCCTCCTCCCTCCTTTTCTCTCCGCAGGTGTCCTTCTCCGCAGGTGTCCCAGTGCAGGCCATGGTGGATGTGCTAGGCGGGCGGCTCCTGATGACCTGCAGCGGTGTGTGGATGGAGGCTGAGGCAGTGCTGCAGAACAAGGTGGTTGCGCTGTACTTCGCTTCGGCCCGTTGCGCGCCCAGCCGCGACTTTACGCCGCTGCTCTGCAACTTCTACGCGGAACTGGTGGAGCAGGAGCACCCGCCTGCGCCCTTGGCTGTGGTCTTCTTGTCTGCTGACTGCAGCGCACAGGAGATGGAAGACTTTTTGCATCAGCTGCCCGGCGCCTGGCTGGCGCTGCCCTTCCACGACCCCTACCGGCAGTGAGTGCAGCCCGGGTTGGGATTTGCCGGCGAGTCCCCCGATCCCCAAGCCCTCCTCCTGTCTCTGCAGTCGGAAGCTTTCCTCTTTCCAAGTCCCCCTCCCCCGTGTCGGGCTGCTCAAGGGTACCTTCATAGTCTCTGCTCCGGTTCTTAGGTTACAGCAGTTGGCAGACTGGAGCGATCGCGTCCCCGGGGGTCTTGGTGTGTCTGGACCCCTTAATCTCGGAGGGTCTGCTCCAGCTAGGCTGAGGTTCGAGGAGCTCACCCTGGGTACCGCAGCTCCGGGCACCCCGCCCCATCGCACAGGGCAGACCCCAAGTCTGAAGAGCAGGAGAGCAGACTTGGGAGGTCACTCCGGTCAGAACCACGGACCATGGCGGGGGAGGGGGATGCTGACCCGGTCAGCAGTGCGGGGGTCTGGGGGTGGGGTACAGGGGGTGGTGGTGGAGGGAACTGGCCGAAGCACCGGTCAGGAGACACCCAGTGCTAGCCACGCTGCAGTTTCATTTTTACTGCCAATGACTAGAATTTCCTAACGGTAAAGGTGATCCCTGCATCATTGGTAGAAGAACCAGGTTCCTGCAACAACTGTTGCGGTAACCTGCGGAGGCAGAAGTCAGAGGTGACAAAATTCCTTGCTCTGAGGGAACTCATACGGTCCTAGCATTAGCAAAGAAGTGAGAGGGCGGAGACCCTCAGCTTTGTTGGATTTCAGAGTTTGCGACTGAACTAGAAATTGACCCAGTAGTTCTCCATCGTAGTTCTCCATCCGCTGCGATCAGGGGCTCCGCGGAGGGAAGGAGGTAGACTCGGGGGAAGAGGGAGAAGATGGAAGGAGGATCTGGGGGTGGATTGGCAGAGAGGGACTATGGGTTAGGCCTAATGCCCAGCATCTTGGGGTTACCCATGATGTAAGCATCCAGCCTTAGATTTAAATCGCACTTTGCGAAGTGCATTACCCCACCATCTCCTTAACAGATGCAGAGAACTTCTGTGCTTTGTTTTTACAGGGGCAAGTTTTGCATTTCTCTGGGGATTATTATTTAGCTGTGGCATTAACTCCCAAATTAATTGTTTTGAGAGGACATACCTTCTGGATCATTAAAAATGGAAGCTATCTTTGGAAATCCCATTTCCCCTGCACCTGCTTTTGGTAATGCTGAGAAGAGACGAAGTAGGCAAACCTGCTTCTCTCACAACAGGAGTAGCAAAGTCAGCAGATTATGGGTCCAAATAACCATGACACACTTGGCGAAAGGATGCATTTATAGCACCACATCTAGTACTGGCTGTAAAATTGTTTGATTTCTTTAGTACATAAGTTATACACAGCTTTTAAAAGAACACAGTTTTGAAAGTGACAGTAATCATGCCAGGAGCTCAGGTTCCCCTCCCTCCACCCCAAGAGCCCAGCTCTGGGAATCACTGGTAGGGTGACCAGGGGCAAGGTATGAATTGCTGAGTAGAATGATGCATCGCAATCAGAACTCCCTTCTGCTTCCGGCATTATCTGGCCAAAGCTGATGAAGCCCTTCAGCAGCTGAGCAGACCAGGCCCTGGAGGCTTCTGGCTTCACTGGGCCATCTCAGGTCAGGAACCTGATCTCTGGAGGGATCTAGCCTCAGGTTTTTCTTTTGGGAACGTTAGCTCCCTGTCCCTACCCCTCTCCAGGCTACACTTCATTAATCCTGTCGCTGCTGTTTGTATTTTTAGAAAGGGGTATTTTGGGGGAATTCTTGGAGCTGTGCCCTCAGTTCTGCTACCCCAGCCTGTGTTAATGGAATCAGAAGAGGCGCAAAATGGAAGTAGCCACCACCAAGGAGAACTAAGGAATGTAGGAAGCATCCGGGCAGCAGAGGAAGAAGATCCTAATGTGTTCAGAATCTTCCGCACTGCTTGCTGCTGTGGGAAGGTGGGGCTGGGACAATAACCTCCTGGGCTTCTAGGGTCATGGTGAAGGCCCTGGGCTGTCTGCCCTCAGTGGCTGCCCTTTGGATTACTGAGGATGGCAAGTCTTGGGAGAAAGAGAGGAAATCACCACAGAGTCCCCACTTTGGCACAGCTGGAGCTGGGACCGCTGCAAAATGCCCCTGCGGGAAGAAAATGCCTGGAGTTGCTCACCTTGTCCTCAGAGTTGATTAGATCTTGGCTTTGTGGTGCAGCCCCCACAAAAGCAGTATAAGTGACACCCCTCTGCTTGGACAGGGACATGTTTCCTGGTATTCTTCCAGAGGCAGCATGGGAAAGATGAGGGGTTGACCTTCCAGGCCTGAACGTGGGGATAGCATAATACCAATGACAGACTACCCTGCCCAGCTTTCTTCCCTTTGTTATGGGCCCAAGAAAGAAGTGACAACTAAATTTGCCAGCAGGAACTCCTATCACATGCTGCTGTGCAGGTGAGACCTGCTCCTGTTGATGTCACATGGATTTTATGATTGTTTCTTGACAACACTCATGCTCACTTGGGCTCTGGAACCTCAGCAGAACCTAGTGTGAGTCCTGCAGTAGGCTCTCCTTACTGCTCTGGTTCTCATCACTGCCTGCGGCCATGGGCCACGTGGATGGAGCGAGCACCTTAGCCTCCAGGTCAACAGGTTAGGATTAGATGGAAAATAGCTGGCTGTGGCTACATTTCCTGTGTAGAAAATGGTTCCATCAGTGCCCTCAGTGTCCTGGGGTAGAGTTAGTCCATGTGCCAAGCTGCTCAACTCTGCCTTCCCCACCTGGGGGTCCAGGCCCTCCTGGACTTACTGACTCAACACATCCCTGTCAGGCCCTGAATGTACTATGTCTGTGGCTCTCCAGCCCTTTCCTTCTTTCTGCTCCTTTCTACTGTCTTCATTTTCATCCTGAATGTTAGAATATTCTAACTGGTTCCCTGGAGTTTGTCTTCATTTAATGGATTCTTATTCTTCACGTCTGCTTCATTTCACCACAGACAGATGTGGCACTGCCCTGCCCTCCGCCAGCTCTCCAGTGGTTCCCTGAGTGCCTGTTGCCCACAGGGCTCAGTCTACGTCTTGCCCTGCCCTCCAGCATTTGGCCACACTTGTCTCCCACCCCCACCCTTTCCACCTCTGTTCTGTCCAGATGGGACAATTGAAGTTTCAGAATACTTCTCACACTTTCCCAACTCTAAAGGTTGTACATACCCAGAACCCTGGATCCCCCTTGGCAGTCCCTTCTCTGTGCCCTCAGGGACACTGGGAACATTTCTGGTGGGGAAGGCCTGTGCCTTTCATAGCTTGAGCCTAACAGCATTCTTGTGTAGGAGTGTGTGTTTGGGGCCTCTGTAGCCCCTAACGTCAGACTTGACGTTGTTCAGTGCTTGGTGTCTGCAGGATGCTTGTTGGGTGCATGATTGGAACAAGATGAGAGATTTGCTCTGTAACAGTCTGCTGGTGGCCAAAATGGAAAGAGACTGGAGCCAGAAGTTTCCATGGCAACCTAGAAGTGGCTGTGCTAGGGACAGTGGGGCACTGCTTCAGGTGAAGGGAGGACACCGATGTTGCAATAGCACCCAGTACTGAGGGCAAAGAGGAACGGGGCTCTCAGATTTCCTGAAATGGTTTAAACGACTTCCCTCTGCCCAGCGACAAGGTTGTCTCCTTCCCAGGTGGTCTGTTCTTTCTGGACACAGCTCAACCACCAAAGGGGATCCAGATGACTCCAGGCGAGGAAGGTATGGCTCCAGGGTTATAGTTGTCCCCAGCCAGAGGCTGTCGGGGTGGCGATTTGAGGGCCCACATTGCTGGCTCTTTCAAGATAAGCTGGAGCAACAAAATGTCTGTTCCATACCTCCTCCGTGTTCCTCAAAGCCCAGTTTGCCTGGCATCCCCCTGACTATCAGAGCTTGCTTTAATGTTGCAAGTGATTAAAACAACAACAGCAACTCCAAGCTTAAACAAATGAAGGTTATCCATCAACCTAACTGGAACATCCTGCAGGCTGGTCTGAGGAAGGGTAGGGGTGGGGGTGAGGTACTGAGGATAGTTTTGCCGCTCTGCCTTCCGCTGTCTGTCTTATGGTTGGGTAGCAGCCAGGGGCTGAGTGACAAGTCCAGTTTCTCCTTGTTGTGATAAGAGTGGCTTGGTGTCTTGGGCTAATCATTTTTACCTTCCTCTTATCCAGCACACAAGCAAGTGCTCCACAGAGTCTCACTGGTTGAACCTGCTAGTTACCCATTCTTCTGCTAGTTGGAATAGCCAAGGGCAAAGACTGGGCACCTGGCCTAACTGGAATTGGGGTGGGGTCTTTCCCACCCAGTAAGAATAGCCAGTGCTTAATGAGCACTTATTATGCACCAAGCCCTTAGCTAAGCTACACACATATTAATTATTTCATCTTCACAACTGTGGGTTCTGTTATTCTGTAACATAGGTGGGTTGTCTGGGGTGTAGAGAGGTTAGCTAGCATGTCCAAGTCACACAGGTAGTTAACGCCAGAAAATGGAAAGGCACGTGTTCCAAGGGTGGGTCAAGGGTGCTGAGCAGGAAGCCACAGACCTCCATTACCCTGGCTGCCTAGGGCACTGTCCTCCCGCCTGCTCTCCCCTACACTCTCAACCTCTGGGTCCGTGGATGGGGATGCAGAACGCCTTGGAGGTTTGGCAAGCTTGGGCGAATGGGCTCCACCGTCAGGTGTGCAGACTGCATTTCTGACTGGTTCCAGGGCGATGCTGCCACTGTTGGTCAGGGATCTCACTCAGAGGCATTGATGCTCAGAGCCTGCTCTCAAAGGTGGGATCTGGAGCCGCAGTGGCTGCAATGCTGGAATCCGATAGGGATGAAGACGCTGATTCAGGCCCCAGGGAGGCTCAGGGCCTCCGGGGTCCCCTCACTGCCCTCCAAAAGCCACCCAGGCTCCTCATCTGTGTGGGTAAGGCCCAGGCCCTGGGTGGCAAAGCTGCAGCCGGACCACGGTTTTCCCTTCCTGGCTGCATGCCTGCCCCCACTGCCGGAGTCAGGTGCTGACATAACCCAGTTGCCCATATGACCAGAGATCAGGCTGCTGGCCATGTCCCTGAGCTTTTGCGCAAAGAGCTGTTTGGGTTGTTCCTCTTTAATATTTTTGTTTTATGTCTTTGGGGAAAACTAATTTCTTAGGTATTTCAAAATTTAGGGATCGTGCAGGGTTTTTAAACGCTGTGGAAGGTCATCTCCTCTGCCACATCTTTCACTAGCCCCACCTGAGTTCCCAGACCACCGTGGCTGTTTGGGACGGATCCATTTGTCCCCTCAGTCTGCAGTTTGATGTGATTTGGGTTTTTTAGTCCTTCAGTGCAGTTTCAGCAGGGCTGTCTCTTATCATGTCTTCCTCATTATGCACGATTGTTTTTATGTAATGGTTTACATATTTCTTTTCACTTATTTCTTTTTCCTCCTTATGTAAGTAGTGGACATGTGTGGCCTGGCTTCCAGAGGCTGCTGGAGTGGTGGCCACATTCAAGCTTTCCTTAGGGAACAGGCCATCTGGGGGTTGCCAAATGTTCCTATAGCGACAGTGGCGTCTGCCTGTGCCCCTGAGAGCAGGACCCCTGATTTCTGAAATTTGTGTCTTCCCTCCTCCTTGGCCCAGCTTTGGTAGGGTTTTGCTCTATTTTTGTCTTTCCTAAGAAGACAGTTTTGTTTTATTGCTCACCCTATTTTGATTTAGTTCCTATTTCAGTGATCTCTGTCCTTAAATTTCTTTTACCTCTTTCCACCTTCCTTATGTTGGCTCTACCTTTGTTTTTCTAGCCTCTTAAAATAAATGCAGAACTGGTCTATCTAGAGACCTTCTACTTTTGGATTAGGATGTTTAAGACTAGAGCTTCCTGTGTCAAATTGTATTTCCAGCTTGGGCTCTGTAGCATATTTCATATTGCTCTGTGTTATTTTGTAGTCTACATTGCTCTTTTACATTTAAGATATAGTTTTTAGTTTTTAAGCTCATTGCAAAAAAATATTTTTTATTGGTCTCCAATCCCATTTTATTATGGTCTGATTGAGTGGTGTGTGTACTACTGATTATTTGAAATTCAGTAAGATGCCCTCTGTGATGGAGAACATGGCCAGTTTGTCACTGTTCCACAGGTGTTTGAAAACAAGCTATAGTCTCCCTGGTGAGTATAGGTGCCATGTGTGTTTTTCTCCTTGAGTTGAGACTTGTCTTTGACCTGGAAAACAACAGAAGACATTGATGGAGCTGTCAGTGGAAGATTTGGTAACATGAGGGCCTCAAGTGCATTTTTCCTTCCACTCAGGTTCACAGCCCTGAGGCTGACAGAGGAGGGAAATCAGATTACTGTTGACATTGATGTGAGACCCTTGCAAGCTGGCTGGGGACATAGGAGAGGGATTTTCATCAGCTGTCCTGTCCTGGGAGCAGTAATCCCCATGACAGGGAGATTTGCAAAACTAAGGAGGAGGCGCCTTTCCCTAAATAAATACAAATCATTTTCTATATAGGCCTCTTATGGGATTACACTTGAAATGTTTCATCCAAAACATTAATTAGCATGTCCTTGAATTCGTAGGGCAGCATGTCAAATAAGGCTGCATTTATTTAGAACTCATGAAATTTTTACTTTTACCATCCTATATCCTGCTATGTTCAACCTGTTGAGATGTAGAAAGGGATATGAATTTATTGGGTTTATTTGTGGGTTTAAAATTACACCGTGCAATTGGATAGCCACGAGCCACAAGTGGCTTCTTATATTTAAATGAAAATGAACTAAATGAAAGATCCAGCTCCTCAGTCATAGCAGCCACATTTTGAGGGCTCCTTTGTTTCTTGTGCCTGTGGCCATGGTCTTGGGCAGCACAGGCAGAGAGCTGTCCCACCACTGCACACACTCCTCTGGGAGAGCACTGACATGGAATCCATAGCAGCAGGAAGGAAAGAGTCTCAAAGGGGACCTGAGGCGCAGGAGGAGGGGACGGGGTGAGCTGGTTCTGAGGCTGTGCACTGTTGGCTGGTGGGCACAGCAGAGGCCCGGATCCCTTTAGAGGTGTGGCAGCAGCTTCCTCACACCCGTGCTGAGCCCTGGCCTACCCTCTTCTCTCCCGCAGTGAGCTGAGGACCAGGTACCACATCACAACCACCCCCAAGCTTGTGATCCTGAAACCCAGTGGGGAGGTCATCACGAACAAAGGGCGCAAGCAGATCCAGGAGCGGGGGCTGGCCTGCTTCCAGGACTGGGTAGAGGCCGCTGAAGTCTTTCAGAACTTCTCCGGGTGAAGTGGGGGATCTCTGGGGACCTGAACAGGCGTGAGACACACCAGCTACTGCAGCAAGATTATGGGAAGAAGAGAAGCGGGTGGTTCAGTCTATGTCAGAGCAGAAGCACTCTGCTGTGACAGAAACACTGCTCAGGGAGCATGCCCTCCTGTTCAACTCCCCTGGCCTGCTTATAGCTATTTTTATTCTCAGCACAGCTTTCTCCACAGGAACTTAGCTGTGTTTGCATTGAGCTATTGGAAATCTTTGCAAAACATATATTGATACAGGCTCTTCAGGTACAGTAATATATTAGTTGATGTATTTTCTGTGGATCTACTTATTATAAGGATATACTTTGACACCTACATTTATTGCTAAAGTTTTCAGAATCTATATACTTTAATAAATAAACCTATTTCCACTGGAGCCCTCTGATTTCCACTTTCTTCTAGTGAACCAAGTGCTCTTAAGAGGAGAGTGAAGCTCTTGGGAAATATTGTCCTCAATTTAATTATGAGTCTTCTTGGGATTTTTTCTTCTCTTGGTTTTTGTTTCTCACATTTATTTTTAATAACTTCATAAAAGCCTATAAATAAGTGAAAATATCAAGGGAGTATAGTCACATCTTCAAGATCAAGCCTCAACATCTCCTAAAAGATGCTGAAGGATCCTGGTGTACAAGAACCCCTGCACCATGTTTGAAAACAGTAAGGTGGGAGGCGTCAGGGTTCCACTTTCCAGTTCCAGGCCCCTCCTCTCTCTGGGTGGCCTTTCCAACTTTGATCTGGATGATTTGGATCATGAAATACCAACACCTACCTCTAGCCCAGTCCCCATCTGCAGCCCCACTCAGGTTACTGGGTCCCTCACCTGGGAATTGGAGCACACCTGCCCCCTTGTAGGACCCAAGAATCCCCAAGTTCCTCTGATAGGCTCTGTGTGGAGCAGTGCAGGGCAGAGTGAGGAGGGCATTGTGTTGCTTTGGTAAACCAGGAGGTGAGAGCTGAGTCCTCAAGGGTAAGACCACGTTGTTGGCTTAATCGGTAAGGAGCTGTGGGCTCCAAGGCTCAGTCACTTTGACCTGCCTCCCCTATCCTCTGTCATCCAGGCTTTGCCACAATGACCCACCATCACTGGGTTCCATGAATTGACTAAAAGTGTAGTTGATGGACTTTAACCTGGTCATTATTTGCCCCAGAAATAAAGCACATAGGAATGCAATTCTCTTCTTAAAACAACGCATAGGATATTCATTTAATTGTGGTATTTTTTCCAGCTTTATTGAAATATAACATTACACAATAATTAACATTGTATAAGTTTAAGCTGTACAATGTGTTGATCTGATACACTTATATATGACAAAATGATGAGTGCCACAGCTCAGCCAACACCTCCATCCTGTCACATGGTTACCATTTATTTTTTGTGGTGAGAACATTTAAGATCTAATTATGGTATTTTTAAAGTCATTTTTTATTGTTATTCTATTACAGTTTTCCCAATTTTTCCCTCTTTTCCCTTCTCCACCCATCCCAACACCCACTTCCACAGTCAACTTCCATCCTGTTGTCCACGTCCGTGGGTCATTCATTTATGTTCTTTGTCTAGTCCCTTCCCCTTCTTTCCACCGTTATCCCCCTACCCTCTCCTCTCTGGTCATTTTCAATCTCTTCTATGTTTCCATGCCTGTGGTTCTATTTTGTTTGTTAGTTTATTTTGTTCATTAGGTTCCTCTTATAGGTGAGATCATATGGCATTTGTCTTTCGCCACGTGGCTTATTTCACTTAGCATAATACTCTCCAGTCCCACCCATGTTGTTGCAAAGGGTAAGAATTCTTTCTTTCTCCTGTGTAGTATTTCATTGTGTAAATGTACCACAGTTTTTTGATCCACTCATCTACTGATGGGCACTTTGATCGTTTCAAGCACTTGGCTATTGTAAATAGCAGTGCTATGAACATAGGGGTGTATATGTTCTTTTGAACTGGTGATTTGGGATTCTTAGGGTATATTCCCGGCAGTGGAATCATTGGTTCAAAAGGCAGTTCCATTTTTAGTTTTTTAAGGAAATTCCACACTGTTTTCCACAGTGGTGGCACCAGTCTGCATTCCCATGAACAGTGCACTCGGGTTCCCTTTTCTCCAGATCCTGACCAGCAGTTGTTGTTTGTTGATGTATTAATGGTAGCCATTTTGAAAGGTGTCAGGTGATATCTCATTGTGGTTTCAATTTACATTTCTCTGATGGTTAGTGATGCTGAGCATCTTTTCATGTGTCTATGGACTATCTGTATGTCCTCCTTGGAGAAGTGTCTGTTCAGATCCTTTGACAGTTTTTTAATTGGGTTGTTTGTCTTCCTGGTGTTGAGTCATATGCGTTCATCATATATTTTGGAGATCAAATGCTTGTTTGATGTATCATTGGCAAATATGTCCTCTCATATACTCAGTTCCCTTTTCATTTTGCTGATATTCTTTTTAGTCATGCAGAAGCTTTTTAGTTTGATGTAGTCCCATTTGTTTATATTTTCCTTTATTTCCCTTGCCCTAGGAGATATATCGGCAAAAATATTGCCACGTGGGATATCTGAAATTTTCCTGACTATGTTTCACTCTAGGACTTTTATCATGTCATGACTTATTTAAGTCTTTTATCCATTTTGAGTTTACTCTGGTATATGGTGTAAGTAGAGGGTCTAGTTTAATTTTCTTTTTGCATGTGCCAGTCCAGTTCTCCCACAATATTTATTGGAGAGGCTACCTTTACTCCATCGTATGCTCATGCCTCTTTGTCAAATATTAATTGACCATAGACACTCGGGCTTATTTCTATGTTCTCTGTTCTGTTCCATTGATCTATGTGTGTGTTCTTATGCCCATACCACACTGTTTTGATTACAGTGGCCTTGTAGTATAGTTTGCTATCAGGTATTGTGATCCTTCCTACTTTGTTCTTCTGTCTCAAGATTGTTGAAGCTATTTGGGATCTTTTTTGGTTCCATATAAATTTTAAAAATATTTATTCTAGATCTGTGAAATATGCCATTTGTATTTTAATAGGGATTGAATTGAATCTATAGATTGCTTTGGGTAGTATGGACATTTTAATGATGTTAATTCTTCCAATCCATGAGCATGGTATATGCTTCTGTGTTTATTTGTATCTTCCTTAATTTCTTTCTTCAGTGTTGTGTAGCTTTTCAAGTACAGGCCTTTTACCTCCTTGGTTAAATTTATTCCTAGGTACTTTATTTTTCTTGTTGCTGTAGTACATGGGATTTTTTTCCTAGTTTCTCTTTCTGATATTTCATTGTTGGTATACAAAAATGCCATCAATTTCTGAATATTGACTTTGTATCCCACTATTTTGCTGAAGTCACTTATTAGGTCAAGTAGTTTTTTGGTGGAGACGACAGGGTTTTCTATGTACACTATCATGTTGTCTGTGAATAATGCCAATTTTACTTCCTCCTTTCAAAATTGGATGCCCTTTATTTCTTTTTCTTGTCTGACCACTGTGGCTAGAACTTCCAGCACTATGTTGAATAAAGGTGGTGAAAGCAGATAACTTCGTCTTGTTCCTGATCTTAAGGGGAAAACTTCCAGTTTTTGCCTATTGAGTACCATGTTGGCTGTAGGTTTCTCATATATGGCTTTTACTATGTTGAGATATGCTCCCTCTATTCCCACTTTGTTGAGTGTTTTTATCAAAAATTGGTGCTGGATTTTGTCAAATGCTTTTTCAGCATCTATTGACATGATTATGTGATTTTTGTCCTTCATTTTGTTTATGTGATGTATTATGTTTATTGAATTGCAAGTATTGTCCCATCCTTGCATCCCTGTGATGAATCCCACTTGTTCATGGTGTATGGTCTTTTTAATGTATTTCTGAATCTGGATTGCCAGCATTTTGTTGAGGATTTTAGCATCTATTTTCATCAGAGATATTGGACCGTACTTTTCTTTCATTGTTGTGTCTGCCTGGTTTTGGAATTAGGATGATACTGACCTTGTAAAAAGAGTTTGGGAGTCTTCCCTTTTATTGAATTTTTTGGAATACTTTGAGAAGGATAGGAGTTAGTTCTCCTTTAAACGTTTGGTAAAATTCACCTGTGGAGCCACCCTGTCCAGGGCTTTTGTGTGCCAGGAGTTTTTTTATTACTGCTTAAATGTCACTAATTGTTATCAGTCTATTCAGACTTTCTGCTTCTTCTTGATTCAGTTTTGGAATATTGTATGTTTCTAGAAATTTGTCCATTTCACCCAGATTGTCCAATTTCTTGGCATATAGTTGTTCATAGTAATTTCTTACAATCCTTTGTATATCTGTGGTATTGGTTGTAACTTTGCTGAGTTTATTTATTTGTTCCTCTTTTCTTCTTGATGAGTCTGATTAAAGGTTTGTCATTTTGTTTATCTTTTCAAAGGACCAGCTCCTGGGTTTATTGATCCTTGAATTGTTCTTTCAGTCTCTATGTCATTTACTTCTGCCCTGATCTTGATTATTTCCTTCCTTCTACTTGCTCTGGGCATTGTTTGCTGTTGTTCCTCTAGTCCTTTTAGTTGTAGGGTTAGGCTGTTTATTTGAGGTTTTTCTATCTTCTTCGGGTAGACCTGTATTTCTATGAACTTCCCCTTCAGTACTGCCTTTGCTGTGTCCCATAGGTTTGGAGTTTTTGTATGTTCATTTTCATTTGTTTCCAGGTACTTTTTGATTTCCTGCTTGATCTCATTGTTGACCCATTCATTATTTAATAACATGTTATTCAGTCTCCATGCATTTGAATGTTTTTGAGTTTTTCTCTTAGGTTGGTTTCTAGTTTCAATCTATTGTAATCTGAGCTTGATATGATTTCTTCAATTTTCTTGAATTTGTTGAGGCTTCTTTTGTGTCCCATTTATGTGGTCTATTTTTAAAAATGTTCCATGTGCCTTTGAAAAGAATGTATATTTTGCTTCTTTTGGGTGAAGGGTTCTGTATATTTCAATTAAGTCCATTTGATCTAGAGTGTCATTCAGTGCCAACAATATCAACAATATCCTTGTTGATTCTTTGTTTGGAAGACCTATCTGTTGTTGACAGTGGGGTGTTAAAATCCCCTATGATAACTGTGTTGCTGTCAATATCTTTCTCATAGTCCTCCAATATTTTCTTTATATATTTAGGTACTCCTATGTTGGGTGCATGTATGTTTACAAGGGTTATATCCTGCTGTTGGACTATTCCTTTAAGTGTTATGAAGTGACCTTCTTTGCCCCTTTTTATGGCTTTTGTTTCGAAATCTGTTTTGTCTGATATATGTACTGCTACCCCAGCTTTCTTTTCCCATCTGTTTGCTTGGCATATTTTTCCCATTCCTTTGCTTTCAACCTGTGTTGATCTTTTGTTCTGAGGTTGGTCTCTTGTAGACAGCATATATGTGGGTCATGTTTTCTTATCCATTTAGCTACCCTATGCCTTTTGACTGGAGCATTTAATCCATTTATGTTTAAGGCTATTATTGATAGGTACTTATTCATTGCCATTTTTTTCGGTACCCACATTTCTCTTCCCCCCTCCCCCGTCTGTCTGTTTCTCTCTCTTTCTTCTCCTTTTTATAACATTCCCTTTAGTATCTCTTGCAAAGCTGGTTTGGTGGAGATGTACTCTTTTAGCCTTACTTTGTCTTGGAAACTCTTTATTGCACCTTCCATTTTAAATGAGACTTGCTGGATAGAGTACTCTTGGTAGTAGTTCCTTGCTTTTCATTACTTGGAATATTTTGTACTAATCCCTTCTGATTTGTAGTGTTTCTGCTGATAAATCAGCTGATAGTCTTATTGACCTCCCTTATATAGCACTAGCTGTTTCTCCCTTGCTGCCTTTAGGATTCTCTCTTTGTCTTTAAAATTTGCCATTTTAATTATGATGCATCTTGGAGTAGGCCTCTTTGGGTTCATCTTGATGGGGGCCCTCTGTGTTTCCTTAATTTGCATGACTTTTTCCCTCACCAGTTTAGGGAAGTTTTCTGTCATTATTTTTTCAAACTGGTTTTCTATCCCTTCCTCCTTTTCTTTTCTTTCTGATATCCCTATGATGCAAATGTTGTTATGTTTCATGTTGTCCTGCAGTTTCTTTAAACTGCTCTTGTTCTTTTTGAGTCTTTTTTCGTTTTGTTGCTCTGACGGCGTATTTCTTTCTACCTTGTCTTCCAGCTCACTGATTTGATCCTCTGCTTCATCCAGCCTGATTTTAATTCCTTCCAGTGTATTTTTCATTTCAGATAGTCATTTCTTCATTTCTTCCTGGTTCTTATTCATAGTTTCTATGTTCTTTTTTATGCTGCTATAATTCTCCCTAAGTTTCTTGTAGTTCTCACTGAGTTCCTTGGACATCTTTATAACCATTATTTTGAATTCTATGTCTGATAGATTGCTTGCCTCAATTTCATTTAGCTTTTTTTCTGGAGATTCCTCCTTCACTTTGATTGGGGATTCTTTCCTTGTCTCTTCATTTTAGGTTATTCTTTTTTATTTTTGCATCTCAGGTTGTTCTGCTTTGCCTGCCTGTCATCATGGTGTGGACTTCTGTGAGAGGAGTTCTGTGGGACTCAGTAGTGTAGTCTCTTTGCTCTAGTGGTGCATTGGATGCTCTAGGGTTTCCCGTATTCAATTTATGTGGGCTCTCTTGTTGTACTTGGGCTTTGATTATTGGTGACTCATTTGTCAGTGGGCTCCCCTTCCAGCTGGCTAACTTGGAGTCACAACTCCCATCATGTTTTGAATGCACCAGTTGTGAAGCATCTTCTGTACTCTTTGCCTTCCAAATTTTGTATCAGCTAAGATTCCATTGAATGTTCTGTTTATTTTTTGGAAGATCACCCAAGTGTCTGAGTTGGGTACAAGAGCAGGTGGACTCAGCTCCCACCTACTTGGCTGCCATCTTCTGAACCTGTTTGCTGTTGTTTGAGGGGAGATAGGGTGCAACCAGGTAGCAGGCTCTTCAGAGGGGAACACAGATCTGCTTCTAAGAGGTGATGTGGAAAGATGCTCCTAATTATGGTATTTTAAACCATATGTTCTTAGGGGGATGTGTGGGCATCTCTTGGAGGTAGAATGTCCAAAATCATTTGTGTGTTTATGGGTGTTATGAGTGTGTGTGTGCATGTAAAACCACAACCACAGACTTCTTAAAGACTGGAGATGCATCCCTCCTGGTAAACATGCTCATAGCTGCCACATGGGAACCCAAGAAACATGCTGACTCTGTGGGCTGGAACAGTGTGGCTGGGAGGGACTGTGTGTGTGCTGAGTATTAAGGCACCTGGAGAGGGGAAAGGTCCTAGGTAGAGGCCACTCCACACCAACCCTTCAGGCATGCACCTTCTCCCTCAGGGCATGGCCCAGGTTGGGAGATTGATGTGTCATTTACATTATTGTAAGCAGAACCCATTTCTTTTAATAACATCCCTACCTAATAAATAATTTTTCTTAATTTCAGGCAAAGTATATCCAGCCTTTTAGGAGGGAACTATGTAACCAGTTGCTATTTCTACAAGTACCTTTTGCCACTTGTATTACAATAGCAAAAATTGTGGAAAATGAGGGGAAAAGCTCTGTCTTCCAGAGTTAAAGCCACTGTTGGTGTTTTAGTGCACATATGTGTCCCACTAAAGTCACTCGAGAACTCATTGATTTCCATTTTTACCCTGTAACCTTGAGACTCTTGTGTGGCCCTGGACCAATGCCAGCAGCGTCATGTCGACAACGTGAAGTGCAAGCTAGGAGCTCATGAGACATGCATCACTGTGGCTATTGTGTCTGCACAGGCTGGCACCACAAGACACTGCAGAGATTTATAATTTCTTACAACTCTGGAGGCTGAAGTCTGAGATCAAGGTGCAGGCATGGTCATTCCTGGTGAGGGCTCTTTTCTGCTGGCAGATAGCCACCTTCTTGATGTGTCCTCACATGGAGAGAGAGAGCCCTGGTGTTTTACAAGGTCACTAATGCCATCACCAGGCCATAACCTCATGACCTCATTGAAACATAATTACCTCCCAAAGGCTTCATCTCCAAATACCAGTACATGGGGGTAGGGCTTCAACATGTGACTTTTAGGGGCACACAAACATTCACCATAGCAGTCTCCCCACCCCTGACCCTAATAATTCTAGTAGGGAGGGAGTCTAGGGCCTAAGGACTTCATGAACAGATCCCATGGATCCTAATATATGCTATGTCTCTACTTCAAGAGGCACCAGGCACTATCAGGGCCCAATCCTTGGAAGATTCCCTGTGATGAACCAGTTGGTTCCCATTCACCAGTGCTGGCTGGGGTAACCATGTGTGGGCTGTTTTGTGGAGCTTCTGAAAATTTTAAAAATTATATTTTATTGATTTTGCTATTACACATACCCTGATTTTTCCTCCTTTGCTCCCGTCCACTCAGCACCCCCACTCCCTCAGGCAATGCCCCTACCATTGTTCATGTCCATGTGTCATGAGTGTAAGTTCTTAGGCTATTCCCTTTCCTACACTGTACTTTACATCCCCATGGCTATTTCGTAACCACCCATTTGTATTTCTTAATCCCCTCACGTCTCACCCATTCCCCCACACTCCCCTCCCATCTCTTTATCTTTAACCTTTGGCAGTTTAATTATGATGTGTCTTGGGGTGGGCCTCTTTGCATCCATCTTGTTTGAGACTCTGTGCTTCCTGGACTTGCATATCTATTTCCTTCAACAAATTAGGGAAGTTTTCTTTCATTATTTTTTCAATAGATTTCCAATTTCTTGCTCTTTCTCTTCTTCTTCTGGAACCCCTATGATGCAATTGTTGGCATGCTTGAAGTTGTCCCAGAGGCTGCTTATACTATCATCATTTTTTTTGGATTCTTTTTTCTTCTTGCTGGTCTGATTGGTTGTTTTTTGTTTCCTTATGTTCCAAATCATTGATTTGATTCTTGGCTTCATCCATTCTACTGTTGTTTCTCTGTAAATTGTTCTTAATTTCAATTAGTGTATCCTTCATTTCTGACCGGGTCTTTGTTATACCACTGAGGTCCCCTCTAAGTTCCTTAAGCATCCTTATAACCAGTGTTTTGAACGCTACATCTAATAGATTGCTTATCTCCATTTTGTTTAGGTCTTTTTTCTGGAGTTTTGATCTGTCCTTTCATTTCAGCCATGTTTGTTTGTCTCCTCATTTTAAAAGCCTCCCTGTGTTTGTTTCTGTGTACTAGGTAGAACTGCTTTGACTCCATGGTAGTGTGACCTAATGTAGTAGGTATCCTGTAATGTCCAGTGGCATAGCCTCCCCTATAACCAAAGCCGGATACTCAAGGTATGCTCTTTGTGTGGGCTGAATACAACCCTGCTCTTGTAGTTGAGTCTTGGTTGCTGTTGGCAGGTCAATGGGAGGGGTTTACCCAGGCCAGTCAGCAGCGAGGATTGGCTGTGACCACTGACCATCAACCTCCACCCTCTGTGGAGGATCAGCTGTGTGGGGGCAGGGTGGTGGTGTTCCGACGTGGTCCGCAGCTGTCCATTGGGTGCATTGGCCCTGGGGTTTCCTGGGTGGTGCAGGCCCAGATCAGCCTCCACATGTGTTTTGCCCAGAGCCACCTTGCCTGAGTTATAAAACAATCTGACATTGCTACTACTTGTGCTGGGCTTAGAAATTTCCAGGTGAAGTCAAGCTATGAATCTAGGCTGCTAGTTCTGGGCCAGGGGCTCCCTGAGGCCAGCTGCTGCTTATTTGTTCATATGGAAAAACAGCTTGGGTGGGCCCATAAGTTGGTTGGGGTGGAGTCTCCGGTGCCCTCCAAGGCATGTTAAACAGTGTTAGCCAGGTTGATGGAATCTTAGATATAGCACCAGTCTGCTGGCTCTGTGGGAGTATAGCCCAGAAAAGGGACAATGACCTCTGCTCACCTTGATGCCAGAGTCCTCAGCCTCCCCCTGCATACCACATGCCAGCTTCAAGCAGCCACCCCATCACTGCAGCTCAGAGGGAGTGAGTCTGAGTAGGTGAGCCCATGTGTGGGTTCTTTAAGAGGAACTGCCTGGGGCTCCAGGAGTTCCTTCCACCGGCTCAATCCCTGCTGGTTTTTGCAGCAAGGAGTTGTGGGGGCTTATTTTTCTGGGACTAGAACCCTGGGCTGGGGGACCTCATGTGGGGCTGGGACTACTTGCTCCCAAGATATCCCTCCCAAGTTTTTATCCACCACATGTGGATGTGGGACCAGCCTGTTCCACATCTGTGCCCCTCCTACCAGTCTGGATGGATGTGGTTTCTTTAATTCCATAGCTGTCAGACTTCTATTCAACTCAATTTCTGTTGGTTCTGAGTGATGGTTGTTCTTTCTTTTAGTGTAATTTTCTTGTGGTTGTGTGAAGAGATGAGCCATATCTACTTATGCTGCCATCTTGACCAGAAGTCCTCCTGAACATTTCTTCTTGTTTCCTCTTGTTTTTCCATCATTAAAAAAAAAATCATTTCCCATCATTTTAATATCTTTGCCAGGGAATGAAATTACATGCATGTGTTTGAGCTGCCTGTTTGCTGTGAAGAGTTAATTTTAGTTTGCAACACCACAAGGAAGCTTCCTTTGAAAAAAATTTAATTTAATGAACTGACAAAATGCTGTGTAAGTCCAGTTTTCTGCTTTAAATATGAATTTCTAATCTTTACAATGTCTCCACAATTGTGATTGTGTATTCAATGTTATTTCTGCAATATCTCTCTGACTTTCTCTTTGGAGAATGAGGAGAACAATTGTGGGGGGCTCTGGTAAAGCTGCCCTTGACTAAGATCTAAAAGGATGATATTAGCCCAAGTGTAGGTAGATGTGAATCTTAGGTCGAAAATCCTGGCTGATACCCCTCTACTCCATATGAAACCTACTGTCCCATGGGCATGGTCTCTCTCAAAAAACATCCTGATTGGCAATAGTAATTAAAAGGGGGCTCCAGTGATTACATACATTCTTTGAAAAATAACTGAGAAGATCCATTCCACAACCCAAGACTACGTATCTAAAACCCTTCTTGCTCTGCTTCCCAAATCTCTCTCAAAATATCTGTCTGCTCCCAGAGTCCCCCCACACAGCTCTGTTTCCCATGCTCTTTCTTCTCTCTCAATTCCTCATCACATAGCAGGTTTTAGTGTCTCTGGTTCCATTTTCATTGTCTCCTTGTTCTCCTGAGTGTTCTCATGTGGGACCTGGGCTGACCAGAGGGCTCTTTTTAGTTGCTGGGGGAGGTAGCATATCTTACAGGGTAAAGGGGGCACTCTCTTTATCTGGCTACAGAGTGACAGGAAGCAGGCTGGCCAGCGACACGACAGCCTGTGGGTCCTCTATACGTTATATAAAAGGTTTCTTATTATTCCAGGTAAATAGAAACCTCTGGGAATAAGGCTCCATGATTTTAGAGTCCGTATCCTCAATGATTAGGCATAAGTATTTTTTCCCTATATCCTTTTACTCCCTGCTTTCTCTTTTTGTGAAACAGAAAAGTCATTTTCTTTATTCCCCTTTCCTCACATATGTGTCATGATGACTTTATCTGTTATGAATTATCACCCTTGGTTTGGGGCAGAAATGCATTGTATGAATACAAGGTTTTGGATATTCATTAATTAATTCATTTGACAAGCATCTGGTTCTTGTCAAGCATCTGGGCTGGCAGATTCTAAACATAACATTAAATTGTCTGTGATTATGCAGCCTGGGGACCTCAGGCAGGGCTCAGGCTCACGGGTAAGCAAGGATGGCTGCAGCTGCTGACAGACACCAGACCCTTTAGTCAAGAGTTCAGTACCCCCTTTGCCTACAAACAGGTCCAAGGCCATTCCCAGGGGTGTGATTATTTCTTCATGGTGATAACATGGCCATCTGCTATGAGTTGGATCAGAGAATCATCCCTCTGCATTGGAGGGAATCATTTAGGAATATTTCTGCATTGCAGAGCCTTGGATATAACAATATTGCATACTCACTGAAGGACAGGGAATTTGCCCAGGATGGTGCTCTATGCTTGTCTCCTTCCCCCTGAGAGCAGGCTCTGCTCCCTGACCTTTTCTTCAAAACAGACTCACCAAGCACCTTGTGTGAGGCCAGCACCAGGCTTTCCTGGAAGAACCAATATAACCAATTGGCTGAAATAAAGCCCCAGGTCAACAAGAGAAAGGGGATGGGGTGGGGATTTTCCTGGCTCATGGAACAGATTTTATGGGAAAAAGGTTTGTAAGTCTTCTGGATTATGGGAGAAGAGAGACAACATTTTTTAACTGCAAATATTACTGTCTTGTTTGTAAATCTCACCTGACAAGGCCTCTCTTTCCTTCTCCCTCTCCCAGCTTCAAAAGGGACCTGAGAAACCTTAGACGTAATGGCTTCCCTCTAGATGGGCACCATAGCTGCCTTTGGAGTTTCAATGGTAGAGGTTCCCAGCCATGCGAGGCCCACTGTGTCAGGATTTCTGGAGTGCTTATGCTGTGAGGGTGTTGATGAAACAGACACACAAACACATAAACAAACAATCCTTGCTGTCAAAGTGCATCCCAGTTTAGTCTCGATGGACTTAAAGTGTTCTTTCCTACTTCCCAGTGTTCAAGGGGGTGATGCCCATCAACAGCCCTGGACACACTTGGGGGTAACCTAGCTCTGGGAGTTTGGCTTTGTCCTGAAACAGACCCTGACTGACCATGGCAGTTACAGGTGTGCTTCCAGCCCCCACCCTACCCAGAGGTGCTGCAGTGAAAGCCAGGAAACAAACAGTATTCCCCTCCATTCAAGAGCCTTTGAATCTGGAGAAGAACATAATTTCCAGGAAGGTCAGTTCATCCTTCTGTCTTACAAGCAACAGTCTCTCCTTCACAGTTCTGGAAATCCCATCAGCATGTTGCCCACCTCAGCCTCATTCAGCCGACATCATTTGAGAACTTGTTCAGTGGGAGGATGACTGTCTCTCCCTGCTAGGGCTTCCCGGGACTTGGTATAATGGGGAGGAGGTAGGCCCCTCTGGTCTCAAGTGGCAGGTCACTCAGTGCTCACAGGGCCCCTGTCTCTCCTTTGAATCTCTTGGCATCGGTATCAGTCAGCTGGGACTGTGTAACAAAGCACCACAAATCTATTTTCTCAGTCTGGACTCTGAGAGTCTGAGATCAAGGTGTTGCCAGGGTTGATTTTTGTCTGAGGGCTCTCTCCTTGGTGTGTAGATGGCTGTACTCTCTCTGTGTTCTCACATAGCCTTTCTTTTGTGCATGCCTGTGTCCTAATCTTTTTTTAAGGACACCAGATAGATTGGATTAGGGCCCACCCTAGTGACCTCACCTGACCTTAATTACCTTTTAAAGTCCCACCTCCGTGCACAGTCACATTCTGAAGTCCTGGGGGTTAGGGCTTCATCATATGAATCTGGGGCGAGGGATACAACTCAGCCTGTAATAGTGCCCAGTACTGAACCACATGAAAGCAGTCTCCTTTGAGCAGACAGACACAGCTGCTTATACTCCGAGTGTCATGGCAAACACAACCCGGAAACACAGAAGGCAGAAAGGGTCCAGCTAGCCTTTCAGAGATCTCTTGTCTTTCAGGACCATCTGCTCTCCCGCAGTGCCTGCCTGATATGGCCTCTGGGATATGGGGACAGCAGCTCAGAGCCTGCTTCTGTCCTGTGGATGCTATGGCCTGCAGGTGACACAGAGAATGCTTCAACACCAGCAGCAACAGCAGCTCTCTGGAGACTGCAAGCTAATTTTAGGCAAACCCAAGATGCTGAGCTCTATTGAGACCCAGAGAGAGGCAACGTAAGAGATTCTCCTTGGGGATGCAGAGCATTGGGCCTCCACTACCAGCTGGCCTCCACTGCTTGCTCCTCTAGTAACAATGACAGCAACAGCAGTGACTGCAGAGGGTTTGCAGTTCCCAAGCTCTGAGCGTCAGCTCTGCTTCCCCGGCCCACTCTCCTGGCCACAATCATGCCCCATGCCAAGCAAAGCCCTGAGTCACAGATTTGATCAAGTAAATCTTAGGAACAAAAAAAGGGTTTGACTCTAATGGGACATTAAGGAATGCAGTGTTTGAGACCTGGGAAGTCTCTAACACCTTTTTGGATTAAGTTAGCCAAGATTGTTGGGCCCTTCACCTTTCCTCAGGCCTTTAGAGGGGGGTGGGGGCATCTACATAAGAACCATCATTCCCAGAAGGCTAGAGCTGGCAGAAACTGCGTAAAAAGGAAGCCCCCAGGAATAACTGCAGGGTCTTCCTGCCTTTCATCATCAGGAAGCCCGAATGCAAATCTTCCTGCTGTAGTTTAAACCATTTCCAATAAATTCTGGTTTTAGTGAAGATGTGTAGAAAAGGCCCAGTCACCTTTGGCACACAGCCTCTCCTGGACCGGCTGGAGGCACCTGCCTGCCAGCTCTGGCCTCACTGCCCCATGCTTGTCTTTCCTGTGGACATGAACCTCCTGGCACTGGTACACATTCCACCTGCTATGGACTCCTGCTTTCCTGAGGGACCAACACCTGAGGTGTTTGCTGAAAGGGACCAGAGACTCTCCATTGTGGGGCCCTGGATCACTGTGGAGCCCTCAGATGAAGGAGCAGGGCTGGGGGGCATGGAGGAGGGGGTAGGCAGGGAATTTTCTTCCTTTGTTAGAAAATCTCAGGCTAGCCCAAGAATTGCTTAAATCCCTAAAGCACAGTTGGTCAATAGAGATTTATGACTCTGGCTTACATAAAAAATGAATACTACCGATACAGAACTAATGAATAAGTAACTAAGAGAAAAGACATTTGCAATGGCAACAACATCAAGAGGCCCCACATATTCCATGGAGCTGCCACACGTGACAAGAAAGAACAGTGGGGAATGTGCAAAAGGCAATAACAGGCAAGTTACAGAAGAAGGGACCCAAAAGGCTCACAGCTATGAAGAGATGCTAGCCCTCATTAGTCATCAGATATGGATTGCAAGAGCCCATCTGGACTTGCAGAGCCCTGCTGTCCTTGGCTGGGATAGCACAGGGATAAACCAGGGTGGTGGCACCAGAGTGGTACATGTAGCAGACTGCACAAATTAAATGATCATGTAGTGGAACAGGAACAGGAACCATGTTCCACATGGAAGGTGCCTTGATTCCTCAGATCTTGGGAAGCTGAAGAGAAAAGAGGTTGCAGAAGGCCACTGGTAACAGGCCTGGTATCACTGCAGGTCCCCTGACACCAGAATCGGCAACCAGTGCAGGAGGCATCTTGGGCTGAGAGACAGGTGGTCATTTTTCAACACATTTTGCCAGTGACCTGAGTACAGCGACCTGGGCGGCTATTAAAAGCACCATGCTGAGTGAAGAGCACAAAACACAGAGTGAACTATGAGGGGGGCGTGCAGCATTATCATTTATGACGTTTAAATACATGCACACACAAGAAAATGCCACACACAGCACAAGAACATATGCACACAAAAATCTGTAGCAAGGCCATTAGAATTAGTTCCTTGTGCTGGAGGAGGGCCATGGACATAAAAAGGAGCATAAAGACATGAGCGAATAAAAAACAGAGACAAAGAGGGGAGGAGGAATAATGGTAAAGAAAGGGAAAGGTCATCAAGGAACTTGTATAAAGGACCCATAGACAAAGCAAAAGGGCGTAGGATTGAGGGTGGGAGATGTGGGTAGGTGGGGCAGGGGAAAGTGGTGGCACAAAAATGGAGACAACTGTACTTGAACAACAATTTAAAAAAAAAAAAACCCAAAACAGAGACAAGTCTCCTATCAAACAATGATGGTAATGTTCCTCAGACCTCTGTCCAAAGAATTTAAAACCCATATGTTAGTGTAGGCAGCTAGTTAGTTGTTGACAAACAGTAGGGCAGATTCCTCTGCTGGGCACTTGCTCAGGATGGCGTAGACAGAGGTAAACACATGTGCAGTAGAAACCAGGTGATGCAACAGAACTTTGAGGCATGCACAGTGGGAACCAAGATGGCAACCACAGAGCCCCCTCATATCGCCTGGGAAAAGGATGGGACTGGATGAAGGTATGAAACTCTGGAAGACATAGGAAATGGACTGAATAGGAAAAGGGCCCAACACAAGCCTGCAAAGAGCCAGGAAAGAGAGTGGTTAGTTTGAAAGAAAGCTTACCCCTCCCCAAGCCTGAGCTAATGTAATCAAAGCTTAACAAAGACCCGTCTCAGTAGTACACATTCGTCCGTGCACACACCTCTTTGTTTGCATTCTGTCTCCATAGCAGCTGCGTAGGCTTGGCAGCCACAGGGGCCCAGGTGCAGCAGCTCAGCACCAGCCAGAATGCAGTTGGGAACATAGACTAAGCTAGCCAGAGACAGGGACAGAGACTGAGCTGGACTAAACTTTGACATGGGCTGAACTGAAGTACAAAAGCCTTGGATGCCCTGCTGATGTCGGATGATGGCACAACATCTCTGGACCCTGGGCCTTCTTCTGGTCTTTGTGAAGGCAAGGCTGGACTTCTTCCACAGTGGTGGGGAGCTGAGCCACCTGGTCATGAATGAAACACCAGGAACCTGGGAACAGTCCTTTATGTTTGCTCCAGGTCCAATAAATCTTACCTTTACTCCTCATTGTCCCATAGGTGGGTCCCCAGAATGCTTTTCTCATGACTCTGTGGAAGAGCCCTCTTTCCACCGGCAATGCATTGATCAAACCCAAGTGTGACCAAGCCACACCTAGCAGAATGACTCAGTTGCAAAGATGAAAAATGCTGAGCATAGGAGACCAGGTGGAGCAGGTGAAGTCTTCACTGCTGGGAGTGTAGACCGACATAGTCATTGTGGAAACTAGTTTGATGGATTTTGCTGAAGCTGAAAATTTACATACCCTATGAACCAGGAATCCCAAGGTTTATCTCAAGAGAGCACATGTCACCAAAAGGCACAAGCTAGACAGTGCACAGCAGCACTATTCTTAATAACCCCAAACCAGGAGTTGATGGCCCAGCAACAGTAGAGTGGGTCGGTCCATCGTCTGTAGTACATTCCCACAGCAAAGACCTGTAAGTGCACGCAGTCATGGAGCTGAATCTCAATGATTAAGGTGGAGCAAAAAGCACACAATGCACGTTTTCATCTAGATAAAGTACAACAGGTGAAATCCGTCTCTGTGATTAGGGTAGCGATTGCCCTGAAGAAGCGGTTGGAGATGGTGAGGGCACACAAGGGTGTGCCAGGGTGCTGGTTACACAGATGTGGGTACTCGGTGAAAATCAGTCCAGCTGTTTTTTTTGGCTAACTTTCAATAAAAAGTAAGAAGATAGAAAAATAAAAATAAAGAAATGCGAACTAGCTTAAACTGTAGTGGGACATTAAGAGAATTACAAATAATAGAACAGGTGGCAGAGAAAATATAGCTTGTTGACAAAATATTAAAATAAATTCAGATTGAGGGCTTTCCATGCGTGGAGCCAGGGTTGGAGTACAGAACTGGACTGACCTGCCCTAGCTTGCGGCACTGCGCACAGATGCACATACACGCACAGGACCATGCCCTGGCCCAGCTGCTCAGTAGGTTTTATTTCTCACTTCACAGTATCTGTGACTGATTACAGACTATTTGTACACTGACAGCCCCCATCTTCCCATTGCTCAAGTCCAAAGTCTGGGAGCCATCTGCCATTACCGATTTTCTCCGGCTTCCCACACCTGGCTCCTCAGAGGGCTTCCACCTCCAACCATCTACCTTTCCCTTGTCCACTAGCAACCCCTTGCCTGTCACTTGGTTGTCACAGCTGTCTCCTGGCTGGGCTCCTAACATCCATTTCATACCTCCTGGAATGTGTGGTCCATATAGCAACCAAAAGTGTCCTTTTGATGTTGAAATCTGTCCTGTTATTTCCCTGCTTCTCAACACCTCAGACTAAAGCCCAAATCCTCCCCTTGTTGCTAGCCCACCGAGCTCCCGTGTCCCTGTGCCCCGCTTTCTTCACCACAAACACACCGTGCCTCCCTCCTCTCTCCCTGGAGTGTCCTTTTCCATCTCTTTGCAGTGTACACACTTTCCAGTGACTCAGGCCCTGCCAAGGGCTCCTCAGAGGCTTCTTTCCTGACCTTCCTCCTCCAAATGGAACCTTCCTCCTTATCGCGCCTGATCTTCATCAAAGTCCTTCTTTGATGTTGTCTATATACCTATCTGGTCTATTAATCATCAATAATCTATGTATCTATTAGTCATCTGTCATCTATCTATCTATTTATATCTATTGTCAGTGAGAAAAAAATTTCTTCTACCCTTCTAGGTTTTTCTGTCTGGTTTAAGAATTAAATCGACATGAATCAGATCAACTGGAGGAAATCAAGTTTAATTTTGTATGTAGGGAGGTCTCATATATATATGGGACCTAAAGAAATGACCAATCCAGGCAGCTTTATACTTATTAGATAAGGAAGCAATAAATTTGTGAAGAACTGACAAGACAAAGAAACTTCTGCTTGGGTACTAATTGATGAAGATACTAAACAGAGTTCAGTCTTTTAGGCTCTAAATCCCCTGTCTCTGATAATAACAATGTCTCTTTACCTCCTGGAACAGAGAAGGTTCCTTTCACCTGGGTACCCTGTTTTCAGGGGCACAGAGAGGAGGGTCAGATTGACCTTGCATCAGCTCTTTCTCAGGTAACTCTTATTAAAAATAATCAATATGCTATAGTGATATACTTTGGGGTGGCAAATTTTGCTCCCCTACATTATCTATCAATCATCAATAATCTATAGCTATTAATAACTGTTATATCTATCTATCTATCTATCTATCTATCTATCTATCTATCTATCCATCTATCTATCTCCCTATCATCTATCTAATCCATCTATCATCTATATACCATCTTTCTTCCAGGAGAGAATATATCCTCCCTGAGAGTAGAAATTCCATTTATGTCTGGTCTGTAGAACTGGTACATAGTACATGCTGACTTGTTGAATTCTATAAGTATTTGCTGACTTGTTGAATTCTTTCTAATGTCTATTGAATATGTTCCTGTGTGAACACACTATACATTATTCTCACCAGTCCTACACTGATGGACTGGATGCCAGTCTTTAACTGTTACTAGATGTGCCTTCCAGCATTTTTGTTGGAATGTAATGAATTTGTAAGTGAATTGATAAAGAGCAAAAAAAAAATACCTCATCTTTATTTTTTCCAATACTGTGCTGTTATTCCATCATGATTTAGGAATGACTTTTCTCCTATTGTAATAGTAAGGGCATGGGGCTGTGAATTAAATACCATGAGTTTTCCTCTCTTTGACCATCCAGTGAGGAGCCATCCACGGGCCAGGTATACCTGCTCTCCTCATCCAGATGCTCTCTGCTGCTCAGTGCAGGGTGAGGACCAGCCTGAGGCCAGTGAGGTATCCAGGCTCAGAGTTCAAGGCAGCCCTCACCCCCATGACACTGAGCACAGTGCCTCCTTACATTGCCTTACCTGGTCCTAGCCCTGCAGTAGGTGTTGTCTTTTCCTGTGTGACCACAGATGGTCACTGTCACATGTGGGCCAGGCTTTCTTCCAGGGGAACCTGAGGAAATGCCTTGTAAGTTGGAAATGACCAGGTTCACAGACACTCGCATTAACCAGGTACATGTGAAATGTGACTAGTGTGACCAAGCAACAGAGTTTTCAGTGATGCTTGATTTAATTAATTTACATTTAAAATTAAATGGCTATGTGCGGCTAGTGGTTACTGTATGACAGAACATAAGAGAATTCACACTCAGAACTCTGCTTCCGTCTCCCTGGCCCAGACTTGGTCACATGGCCGTATCAGAGTACGAGCGTGCCTGTGAGATTGTCCCTGCTGGCCAGCCGGGTGCCTGGCTCGGAATCGGGGGCAGGCAGGACGCAGGCCTGTGGCTCTTCCTGCAAGGGCCTCGGGTGGTCAGCATGGGTGCCACAAGCCAAGGCTTGAAAAATTGCTTTTGCCTGTGTTTCTGTCCATATTTATGTATTTTGGGGTCTCTTTTTTGGTCTTTCCATATTGTAGACTCATCCATTTGTCATATGAAACTGGTTTAATTCCTGTTATTATAAAGTGTTTTAACATCTGGTAGAGCTCCTCTCTCCTTGTTTTCTCTAATTTTTTGGAATTTTCAAGGATATTCTTATATATTTTGTTTTTCCACAATAAGCTAAGCATCAGTATCTCGTTCAAGAGATTATCCTGTTGTCTTAACTGAATCCAAATCCAATTAACACGTTTGATGAGAACTGGCATGGCACCATCATCAGGCTTCTATCTGGTGTTGAGAGATGATTCCACTGGCCTTTCGCTCTGGCATCTTTGTTCCCCTACACAGCTCTACTTGTCCTGTTGATGAGATGCATTTTTTTACCTCTCGTGTTATTTTACATGTACTTGTTGCTGTTCCCTTGGTAAAGAGAACTCTTTCTTCCTTTTCCCCCCCTCCCAAGTGGTTTTGATTTGTGTACAGAAAAGAGGCTCCTTTAGCACGTGCTTGCCACCAGCCCCCTCCACGTTTCTGCTGTGCTTTGGGGCCTTTGGCTTTCCCCGGCACGTGGCCGCGCCCCCTTCCATGGCTCTGCCTCCTTCACAATTTTCCCCTCTTGTGTTCCTCTCTTCCCTTACATTGACATGTAAGGATAGCGGAGACATGAAGAGAATGTTTCTGGTGTTTTACTATCAAGTTCGATACTTATTTTTGGTTTAATATATGCTTTTTATTTTATTTTAAGAAGAAAATATCCACTTATTGTTAAGCGTTTCTAAATTTAGTCAGGAATGGATACTGAATCTTTAAAAACACCACATTAACTTCCCGGCAGATGTGGTTTCCTTCTTGAACATTAATGTGGTGAGTGATTTTAATAGATATCCTGTTTGAATTATCCTTGCATTTCTGAAGGGTAAATCCTGTTTGTCTGTGGTTTATTATTATTTTAATGAGCTTTAGAATGAAATTTACTCCTGTTTTAGTATTTTATTTAGGCTATTTGCAGCGATATACCTATAGAACATCATTCATTGCATGATTGAAACATCATATGATTTCGTCCCTTTTGTGCACAATGGTGTCACTGTTCCCCTAGATGGGTGTCTGCTTTTGCAGATTCCCACAGGATATAGACCTCAGGCCCATTCGGGCATGATCTGCTCACCAGTGTAGTTTGCACTGGGCAGCTTTGCATAGGGTGTAACTTTTGGTTTTGCTCACTTTGTACTTTTCAAAAATATGCTTATCGTTTGGGCACATGGAGTATGTAGCCAGGCTGCCTGAGGTTTAATTCTTTATTTAGATGTAACCTCTTGGGTACCTGTGTTCCCATCCCCAGACCTCAACTGTCTCATCTGTAAAGTGGAGACATTATTACCTCTCTCACGGGCTGTGCAGGTTGAATGGATTACTAATGTTCTCAGACCTCTAAGAACAACATCCAGCACAAAGTAAACATTTTAGCTGTTATTACAATTAATGCTGTTATTCATTCGTTAGCTCCAGAGAATGCCAGGTTTCACTGGGGAAATCCAATCCTGGCACAATGCCTTCAAATGCCGGGGCTTGGAGCTAAGCTGACGTTTCCAAGCAAGGGTAGGATTAACTCAGCACTAATTCTTGAGTCTGTAGGTTTAGTCCCATCTGTGTAATTCATCAAGGGCTTGGCTCCATCTGGTGGAGTGGCTGAGTCCCCATGTGGAGACTTGAACATCTGGGGACTTCTTGTCTCAGCAAGAATCAAGAACGGTGAGTCGAGTTGCAGGTCACAGGCTTTGCTAAGAATCATGTTCTGCCCATAAACATCTCCACAGAAGACATCATCCATTCCCTCCTGGAGCTAATGATGATTAGAACTTGGAGGCAGAAAGTGGCCCCAAGGGGGAAAATACTTTCTTACCACTGGGGACATGGGCACCTGGCCAGGTGAGTGTGACCGATGCCGGGCCCTGGCTTTCTGCTGGAGGGCTGTTTCTCATAGGGCACAGGGCTGGGGCAGTGGCCTCTTTGGACACTCCTGTGGCTGCAGACCCTCTGGTTGGTTTGGTGGGTTGTATAATAAAGAATTGTCTGCTCTTGGCCTGGGTTCCTTGCATGAAACTTCTAAACTGTTGGAATTTCCTGCATCTCCTAACACCAAAGGTCTAAGTGAATCTGCTTTTTAAAAATCTAGTTTGGAGGAATTTGGAAAGGTACAAGCCAAACTGGCGACAGGAACCTGACCTGCAATCACCTGGGGGGATGGTCTCACGGTTCAATCAAAAAAGAGATTGACAAAAGGGCCAGGGTCCCTTGTCTTGGTCCTTTGTAGGGGCATTTAAGTATAACATGTCAGGGAGTGAAGGAGTTGCTGGGAACCCATGACACGGGACCAAAGCCCGCTGGCGATGTCCTAATGGAAGCTACAATTACACAGAGAGAATGTAGAAATGAAGTGTCCATAAGGTGGGAGTTTGAATGACAGTGGAAATGTTTAATTAAACAGGCTTTATGTGAAGAAGTTATGTCCCCTTCACCTGGATGCATACTCTATCTGACGGGAACACATACCTTACCTGGCATTGTAAAACCAAAACCCAATGGACTAAGATGAAAGTCTGGATAAAATTAGATGTTTCTGAACAGGGTTTGTCCTAAATGTGTGCTTAGGATGAGAATTTCTCCTCCCTAGGATTGTAGAACAGAAGGCAGGTAAATTTGGCCTTTAGGCCACATTAATTGGACATGTGGATGGGAACCGGTAAGAGTGCCTGAGCCCTTACAGACTGGTCATTCCAAACAGTGCAGAACAGGGGCTGGAGTTCTGTGCAAACAAGTTTCTGAACTGTGGCCCAGGGGTTGGGGACCCCTGCTCTATGGTGAAGAACCTTATGTAGGGCGTAGATGGGGCTATGTCAGAAACCTGTGAGTACCGCCCAGTGACATCTGCTGGTACTTTGGATGAGAAAATTTCCATGTGATGGGCAATAACTAGCTTGCTATCCAACATTAATCGAAACTATGACTGAAGGACGTAATCTTGACATCTGAAATACCCATATTGTGTTGGATAATGTCTGAGAATTCTCTGATAGAATGGTCAATCCCCAGAAGAGTTCATACCAAGATGGGAAGGGTTTGTACAGGATCCTGCAGCTGGGAGGGTAGGTGGGGGTGGTGCAGAGAGTCATCAGCATATTTGTAGGCAGAAGCTCAAACTCTCAGAAATGGAACATAGAGGGTGGCAACCAGGGCTAGGGAAAGGAGAAGGGGGAGCTTTTGTTTAATGGCTATGAGAAAGTGCTGGCGATGGGTTGCAAAGCAATGAGAGTATCACTAACATTACTGAGCTGAACACTTAAAAGTGGATAAGATGGCAGATTTTTTTTTTTGAAATTTTTTTTGTTTGTATTTTAAATTTGTTTTCTCCCCTTTATTCCCCTCTACCCTGCACACCCTCTCCCACCAGCATTTTCCCACTTAGTTCATGTCCATGGGTTGTACATATGAGTTCTTTGGCTTCTCCCTTTTCTATACTATTCTTAATCACCCCCTCTCTATTTTGTACCTACCACTTGCGCTTCTTATTCCCTGTACCTTTAACCCCATTCTCTCCCCACCCCCTCCCCACTGATAACCCTCCATGTGACCTCCATTTCTGTGATTCTGTTCCTATTCTAGCAGTTTGCTTAGTTTTTGTTTTTGTTTTTTTAGGTTCAGTTGTTGATAGTTTGTTGTGAGTTTGTTGTCATTTTACTGTTCATATTTTTTATCATCTTTTTTTTCTTAGATTAGTCCCCTTAATATTTCATTTAATAAGGGTTTGGTGATGATAAACTCCTTTCACTTTACTTTGTCTGGGAAACACTTTATCTGCCCTTCCATTCTAAATAATAGCTTTGCCAGATAGAGTATTCTTGGATGTAGGTCCTTGTCTTTCATGACTTTGAATACTTCTCTCCAGCCCCTTCTTGCCTGTCAGGTTTCTTTTGAGAAATCAGCTGATTGTCTTATGGGCACTCCTTTGTAGGTAACTGTCTCTTTTTCTCTTGCTGCTTTTAAGATTCTCTCCTTATCTTTAATCTTGGGTAATGTAATTATGATGTACCTTGGTGTGTGCTTCCTCGAGTTCAACTTCTTTGGGACTCTGAGCTTCCTGGACTTCCTGGAAGTTTATTTCCTTCACCAGATTGGGGAAGTTCTCCTTCATTATTGGTTAAATAAGTTTTCACTTTCTTGCTCTTCCTCTTCTCCTTCTGGCACCCCTATGATTCGGATGTTGGAAAGTTTAAAGTTGTCCCAGAGGTTCCTCAGCCTCTCCTGATTTTTTAAAATTTTTGTTTCTTCATTCTGTCCTGGTTGAATGTTTCTTTCTTCTTTCCGCTCCAAATTATTGATTTGAGTCCCGGTTATCTTCCCTTCACTGTTGTTTCTTTGTATATTTTTCTTTATTTCACTTTGCACAGCCATCCCCTTTTCCTCCATATTATGAACATACTTCACCAATTGTGTGAGCATCCAAATTACCAGTGTTTTGAGCTGTGCGTCTGTTAGGTTGGCTATTTCTTCATCTCTTAGTTCTATTTTTGGAGCTTTGATCTGTTCTTTCCTTTGGGACACATTTTTCTTTGTCTTGTCCCCTATTACATTTTAGGGGCAGAGCCTTGGGTATTCGCCAGGCTGGGGCAACCCGAGTCACTGCCTTGTGGTGCTGTCTGTGGGGGAGGGGTCCAAGAGGGAACAATGCCACTTGCTTGGCTTTTGTCTGGCTTTCAGTCACTTCCCCCACTACCCACAAGCAAATTGGGCTCTTCTGGTGCTGATTCCCAGGTGGGTGTGTGTGTGTACCTTCTAGGACCCTGTGGATCTCTCAAATGAGCTCCCCTGTGAGACTGGCCATTTCTCCTGCTGCCGCAACCCCCACAGGTTTTTACTGGTAGAGGTTTTGAGGCTTTCTTTTCCTGAGCTGGAACCCTTGGTTGCACGTCTCTCTCACTCCCCAGTTGTTCCTACCAGTTTGTCCGCACGCAAATGTGCATCTGTCCGGTCCGCCAGCCACTGCCAGCCACAGTACTCCAGCTGCCGCCTTGCTACATCCTCTCTGCCCCGGCTGCCCATCTCGGTCCTTCCTACCAGTCTGAATGTTTTTTCTTTAACTCCTTGATTGTCATACTTCCATACAGTTCTATTATCTGACAGTTCTGGTTATTTTTTGTTTTTAAATTTGTTGTGGTCCCTCTTTTGCTTGTGCTAGGAGACAAAGTGTATCTACCTATGCCTCCATCTTGATGGGGAGTCTAAGGAAGTCAAGATGGTAAATTTTATGTGTGAAGTATTTTACCACAATCAGAAGCACAAACAATCTGTATAGGTATTTTTCAAAGAAGGTATACAAATTGTCAACAAGCACATGAAAAGATGCTCAACATTATTAGTTATTAGAGAAATTAAAATCAAAACCACAGCCATGTGGCTGTAATAAAGGTGGCAGTTAATAACAGGTGTGGATAGAACTGGAAACATTGGAATTTTCTGCTCCTGAGATGAAGGTGGTGCAGCCTCTTTGTAAAAACCATTTGATGGTTTCTTTAACAAGTGAACATAAACTTACCGCAGGATCCAGCAACTCCTCTTGTACATATACACCCAGGAGAGGTGAAAACGTCTGTCCATGAAAACATTTGTGCACAAATGTTCAGAGCAGTTGTATTCATAAGAGTCAGGTGGTGGAAACAGCCCAACGCCCATCAACTGGTAGCTGGATAAACAAAATGTGGTGTATATGTACATTGAACATTTAACAATAAAAAAGATTAAAGTACTGACATGATACAATATAGATAAACCTTAAAAACATTAGGTTCAATGAAAGTAACTGGTCACAAATGGCCATGTATTGTGTGATTTATTTATACAAAGATGTTCAGACATCTGTGTAACAGAAATAAAGTGGTTTATTAGGATGGATCAGGAAAAGAAATGTGGAGAAATGGGAAGTTATTGCTAATGGACACAAGGTTCCTTTTGGGGTGAAAAATATTCTAAAATCAGATTTGGGGATCTCTGAATATACTAAAAATCATTGATATATACACATAAATGGGTGAATCATATGGTATGTGAATTATATCTCAATAGAGCTGTTAAAAAATAAAAATAGATAAAAAACTCATGATTATACATCTGCTCTTCAAGAGAGCCCAGGGGGCGAGATAGATGTGTGGTCAGTTTACAGGACCTGGTGGTCCCCCGGGAGGCAGCAATTATTCAAGGATAAGAAGTAAGCCCAACAGATGCCTGTTAGTTTGAGTATTAAAATTAAAAGAAGTAGAGTGCTAGGGTGGAGATTTTGGGGTGGTGGCTTCCTTAAACAGTTACTCATGGCGGGGTCCCTGAGAAGAGGGGTTTTTGCTGATCTGTATGGGGGAGGGGCCAGGCTGATATGGAGCAACACCCCTCCCTCCCAGTGTCCTCAGAAACAGCAACTTTGGGGGACAGATGAACAGACACCGGCTCCAGGATCAAGAAAGACAAGAAAAAGTGAAGCTCCTTTTAATATATCTCAGGTGACACAGCAATGCCTGTCTATCCGAGGGTGGGACAAGTGGAGGAGTGGTTTGTTCCACTCCTGTGTCCCCACTGCCCCCATTCACAGTGACTCTTCTGGTGGGGGGAGGCACCACTCACCTCCCTTTAGTATTTAATCTCACCCATGTCTCCGAGCCCACACATTGGGTGTCCAGGTGGATGCTACCCTGGGAACAGGAAAGTGAAGTGAGTTGGCAGTTTTGGGGTGCCTTTAACCTTTGTCAGGGCACTTGATGAATTTCTACCAATGTGGCAATTTTAACAAGTGCAACATTCTGTAACAGACACTGCCTCTTTCTCTAACAGGCAAGAGACGATGAGATCCACTGAGAGCACAAATGCCGGGAACACTGTTGATTTTTCTAGGAAGAAGCTTCCATCTCAGGCTAAAGGCTAAGAGGCTGTGATGGAGGGGAGAGAGTCTCAGTTTCCCTCCTTGGACTCAGCCACCAAGCTGTTGAATATTCCAGAAGGACTCTGTCTGCTATGGACAACAGGACAGGGGAGGCCTCCCCTCAGCTACATGGGAGGTTCCATTAAAACAAGTGATTCTCCAACCACCGGTGGGCACTGTATTGAGACTGTGTCATCTTTGAGTTCTTGGCAAAGGAGCTCCATGTCAGTAGCACATGCTCCTGCAACAGGATTTTGGTGACTTTAGCCCAGGATACTTTCCCTCTTTTAGGATTCTAAAATTGGGATGCAACTTAGCCTTCGCAGAAAAATGGACTGGCTTCGTGGCAGGTGGAGGAAGCAGGTCACTGAGAGGGGGTGACTGCAGGCCAGGTCTCCTCTGGGTGTTTGTAGGATTTCAGCTTCCCTGTGGATTCCTCCTTCATAAAAATCACCTATAAAATGGTACATCTATCCTTTTTTATAAGTTCAAAATTATATTTTGTATATAAAATTTACATATTGTTATATAAAATAAAGTCAGATTTTCTGGAAGAAATTGCCTGCTGCATGCCAGCCAAGTGGAGACTGCCACCCTCACCACCCTCTATATCTCACAGTCATGTCATGCAACTTAAAAGCTAAAACTGGGACTTAACTAAATGGTAAATGACAGTGGCATCCTGGTATTTTCTTGGGTCATTGCAAAATGACTTTGTCAATTTAAGACAGAATTCTGGTCCTGGCTTGTGTGGCATGCTCAGTGGATTGAGTGCCATCCTGAGAACCAAAGTGTCACTTGTTTGATTCCCCAGTCAAAGCACATGCTTGGATTGCAGGTCAGGTCCCCAGTAAGAGGCATGTGAGAGGCAACCACACTGATGTTTCTCTCCCTCTCTTTTTCTCTTCCTTCCCCTCTCTCTAAAAATAAGTAAATAAAATCTTTAAAAAAAAAAAAAAAAAGAGCTCTAACTCCAAAGAGCTCAGGACTGTGAGCAGGAGGTGTCTCCTGATGCTGTGAGAAAGGCCAGTGGCTCAGTACAGTTCCCAGGGCCCCAACTCCAGCCTTAGCCACCAGCCAGAAGTAGAGAGTGATATGCAGTGATGGAAAGAAAGGAAAGTCTTGCCAGTTAGTAAATAAAGAAACAAATAAGTAAAGGTGTGTGCTGTCCCTCAACCTCCAAAACCTGACCTCAGGAGGAGGGGGCAGCCCAGTTCAAAGAATACCCCCCAAGCTGTGCACGGCCAGCTCATATTGGAAACATATTTAATGTTGGACTTGGCACAGAGCTTGGGCTTTTTCAGAGAGCAACTGAGACAAGTCACTTGAAGCTTGTGATCCTCTGAGCAGTGTGTGCAGTGACAGTGCCTGGGACACAGGGTCCCAGGCCTCTATAATTTCCCAGGAAGGGAACACACACAAGGAAACTTGTTGTGAAAGGTATTCTGGGGTCAAAAGACACAGCACAATAAAAAGGACTCATCAGGCCTGATGCTGAGCCCATAGACTGGCTCAGGGGCTGTGTGTCCCCTCAGCCCCTCTGATGGTGTTGATGTGTCTGGTCATTCTGCTCTGGAGGCCAAGAGCAGTCAGCTCCGCAGGGTTTCTAGAGCACTGGTGAGACACTGAAAGCCCTCTGCCTGGGACATTTGGAGAGTAACTGATACAAAGCCAAAGCAGACAAGGTTGGTGACATCTTTTATTCTTGTGGTTCTGTGAAGCAGGAAGGAGCACAGAGAATTTTGCAGGCTCAGAACTGGATGAATCTGCACTGGTATACATGGTCCACCTTCATCTTTTCTAGACAAATGGGAGAGTGAGCTAGGAAGTTTCCTGTCTTATGAAAAAATGCAAAAAAAGAAAAAAAAGAAAAAAAAAGAAAAGCTAAATTGTAAAACCAACCAATCAAAGAAAAAGTGGGTCTTCCTTCTACACTCATGCTGGTGCATCAATCCTCAGACCCTACCTGCAGCACCTTCACCCATTGTCATCAGAGCTCTGGAGACACAGATATGAGCAGGCTCTTGGTAGGACTGACAGGCTTTCCTTTGTCCCAGAAACGTAGCTGTGAAGGGGAAGAGTGGTGAGAGTTTCTTTGCTATCTTGTCACAAAATGACTTAGCTTTTGTGCTAGTCAGAGAGAAAAAAAGATTAAGTCATTTCAGGAGCTTGTTTCATAAGTGGAAAAACTGCATAGACACAGTAACTTTTGGATATAATTTTGGGTATTCTTTGAGAGCCTCTACCAGCAGGGGGCCCATGACTCCAGGTTAAGAATATCCCAGGAGAAAATTTTGCAAAGTGTAGGAAATAAAACCAGACCATACTCCTACCGCCGCTACTGTTAACAGTTCACCTTTCCTTTCAGTTTCCTATAGCATTTGCACTTCAAAAGCCCTTCTCCATCAGCAGCCTCCACACACGCTCTTTAATGGCTGCGTGATACTCCACTGATGGAGCAGAGTTTGCTGCCGGATGTTTCAGCTGTTCACAGTTTTTGACCATTATAAATAACACTGTTGCACCATCTCCAGGGATACAGTTTTGTCTCTTTTCACTTAATTTCCTTTGTATATGTTCCAAGAAGTGGGATTATTAGGTCAGAGGGTTTAAATAATTTTTAATATTCTTGATACACATTGTTAAAATCTGATTTTCAGACATGTTCCGATTTGCAATTTCAACAGCAGCAGAGCTGACATCAGAGGATGTTAGCATTTTCAATATTTATAGTCTGGTAGGTAAATCTACCGTCCCACTGTGGTTCAAATCTGTGCCTCTCTAGTCACTGAGAAGTCAAACATTTATTCTGACATGTATTTACACATTGGTATTTCCTCTGTTTTGAAGGTTCTGTCCATTGTATATTATTTTTATTTTTTCAGTTTTATTGCGATATATTTGACACAGTATACAACCTTGATTTACATATATTGCAAAAGGGTCACCACAATAAGTTTAGTTAATATCCATCACCTCTTAGAGACACTAAATTTTTTCCCTTGTGATGAGGACCTTTAGCATTTGCTCTCTTAGCCCTTGCAGGGAAACCACACAGCAGGGCTAACTCGCACCATGTTGTACATGACGTCCCCAGTACTTACATTTCTTATAGCTGTAAGTGTGTACTTTTTACTACCTTCCTTCAATTCCCCTGCCCTTACTGATTTTTCAGTTAGGTTTTTAATCACCTGCTTCATGAGCTCATGAAGTACTATGACTGTTAAACTTTATCCTAGTTGATACAAACATTTCCCCTGCTTATTACATATTTAATTTTTCACAGTAGTTTTCAACTATCATGTGGTCAGCTCTATAAGTTTTTCCTACATAGAAAGCCCCCCATATTCAGGCAATAAGAAGATAATTAACTACCTACATCCCTTCCTAATATTTTTATAATTTTAGTTTTATATGTAACTTTTTATTTTAATTTTTTTAAAAAAATTTATTTATTTTATTTTTAAACAAAGGGGAAGAGAGACAGAAAGAGAGGGAGGAAACATCAATGTGTGGTTGCCTCCCGCATGCCACCTACTGGGGACCTGGCCCACAAGCCAGGCATGAGCCCTGACTGGGGAATCGAACAGGCGACCCGTGGGTTTGCAGGCTGATGCTAAATCCACTAAGCTACACCAGCCAGGGATTATTTTTATTTTCTTAAAGAGAGGGAGAGAAACATCAATGGATGGCTGCCTCTCACGTGCTCCTCACTGGGGTCCCGGACCCACAACTCAGGCATGTGCCCTATAGTGGGAATCGAACCAGTGACTCTTTGGTTCACCAGCCAGCACTCAATCCACTGAGCCACACCAGCCAGGGCTACATGTAACTTTTTAATCCATCCATCATTTATTCTGATATGTACCATGAAATCAGGCCCCGAACAGATTTTTTTTTCTAATAAGATCAATACTTAGCTGCATGTTGACTAATACATTAAATCTTTGGTTCATGATTTTTTAAATACTTTATTTATTTACTTTTATATATTTTATTTAGTAGGCTATTACAGTTGTCCCATCCCCACCCCCTTATCCCCTCCACCCTGCACCCCATCCTATCATCCCCACACCTCTTAGTAAAATACTTTAAGTTCTTGTCTGCAGTTGACAGAAATATAAGATGTCTCCTGAGACTGTGAATGTGATAGATTTTATTCTTGTGATTGGTTATGTTATATGGCACAACTGTCCTTAAAATAGGGGGATTATCTGGTGCTTAAGCACACAAACTGTTCCCAGCTGGGCGGGCCAGGAAGAAGGCGGACTACTGGCAGAGGTGGGGGCAGCCTCTAGAGGAATCACTGGAAGGTTGAGAATTAGACTGTGTCCTGCACACATGTTCCCAAGTGGGAACTGGAGACTGTCCCTCTCTGCCCCACTGCTCCTTGAGGAGACTAATGTAAATATGTTGCCAGCACTGTAATTTCTGGAAGTTTCACTCCTTCCTTTCAACCAGACATATCTCGATTGGTAGCCATTAGCCATATTACTATTTAACTTAAATTTATTAAAATGAAATAAAATGGAATAACTTAGTTCTTCAGCTGCAGCCAGTAACCCCTGTGGACAGCACAGTTATAGAACATTTTCATAGTTCGGAGACTTCTATAGGACACTGCTGGTCTACTGGCTCTGATTCAGGCCCTTGCCTTGTATGCAGTCCTTCCAGAGCTTGAGGTGACCCAGAACTGCCAGGAAAAATGTCAGTAGCTACTGCCTGTGTGTCCTGATGTATGGAGTTGAAAGAGCTACTTTGTATTGCTTCATTTCAGGTTATGTGGAACTGATTTCTGGGCCAGGTTGATGGGTTTAAAAAGAAAAGAAAATTATTACAGGATTCTAGGTAGCTCATTCCAGAATTCTAGCCAAGGGTCGAAAACCCAACTCTTCAGCCATGCAACTGGGAGCAATATCTAACTGTACCCCAGGGCACTCTCTTCAGATCTCCAATGCCCATTGCATTCTCTGCACTGGGCAATAGAAACTCTAACTGCTACCATCAAGGTCTGAAGGCTATCACCACTGCCTACCTGCACCCTGGCCTCACACTTCTAGCTGGTGTAAGCAAGGCTCCCACCACTGCATCTGATTGGTGATAAAGCCACAGACCCGCATCCTAGCTGCAAGGGAAGCTGAACAATACATTTAATAATTTTTTGGCTTTTTTTTTTCTGGAAAGATTTGAATTTGAGAAATCTTTAAGTTGCAGGGACATGAGCAGACATGAATGGTGAGTGTCCACTGCAGCGGTCTGTATTCTCTGTTAGATTCAGTGCCTTATGCTCCCATTTACCTGTCAACCATAGAAAGTCAAACCTATCTCCTCCCCAAAGGCCATTGAACATCTTGAACTTTTTGCTAATTGTTATGACCATCCACCACCTGACCTTGTTGATGCTACACAAACATTGAGCCAGCTGACATGACCTAAGGCTATGTTCATGAAGAACAGAGAAAACATCTGTTGTTAGCACAGTTAGGGACTAGAAGATCTCTGGAAGCCTATAGCTGCTCTCTCTACAGAAAACCCAGCACAGGATGGGCAAAAACATGTGAGCAGTGGCAGGTCAAGTACAGTTTTGCTCAGGGCCCTGGGGACATTTGCTTCAGTGAGCTTCTTTTCATTGGAAAATTCCCTAGGTTAGCTAAAACAGACATCAAGATGGGCAAGGGGAAACAGGACAGGTGAAGATGCCTGGGGTGCCTCTTAAGTGTCACAGCTGCTGCCTTCTGGGCCAGGTGCCATATCCCCACCATCTGCTAAGGGAAATGTTACACAAGTGTGCCCTGGCTGACCTCCACATGACAGGATTGCTTTCAAGGTTTGAATAAAATGGAAAGGTAATGCAGAGTTCAATTACCACACTCTGACTTCCCAGGCAAACTCCAGAGTTTCAAAAGTTCCACAAACCCTACAGCAAGTTTTATTGGCTTTAACTCTATTGCTTACATTCCTTGAGGTTACAGCACAGAAAAGTTTTGTTGAAAATTCTGAAGATACATAAGTAAGTCCTATGTTTTACAGAAAAAGAATATACTGCAGTAAAATGTCACTTAATTTATTATTAAAAAAAATGGTTTTCTTTAATAGTGGATTGCTTTCCTTTTTTTGCATTTTTTTTTTTTAGGGATTTGGGGAAACAGAAATCCTATAAATATTCTTTAGTTAGGCCCACAATCTACTGCCTTTTGTCAATTATGGAAATGGTCTGATGTCTTTCAGGCCCTGATGATGAAACTGTGAAAGACCTTGGGAAATTTACTCATCCGTGAAGCTCCACTAGGCTGTGGAAGCATTTCTGTCTCAAATGCCTGCGTTCCACGTGCTGCTCTAGAAGACACATTTTACACTAAGGCCTATTAGTTAATTTTCATATGGTTGGGGTATGGATAAAAGTTTATATTTTTTTACATGTGGGCATCCAATTATTTCAACACAATTTGTTGTAAAAGACTATCCTTTCTCCACTGAATTGCTTTTACATCTTTGTAAAAAATCAGTTGTTTTCATATGTGCGGTGTCTGTTTCTGAGTTTTGTATTGTGTTCATTGATTGATTTTCCTATCTAGACATCACTTCCACACTGTCTTGGTAACTACAGCATAATGAAAAACTTGAAATTATGTATGTTAGCGCTTTAACTTTGTCTTTTTCCAAAGCTGTTTTTACCATTCTAGATACTTTGCATTTCCATATGCATTTTAGAATCAGCCTGTCAGTTTCAACTGCTCCCCACGCCACCTCCCCCTGCCCCCAAAGAGAGAAGCCTGTTGAGAGTTTGGTTGGGATTTCTTTGAATCTATAGAACAATTGGGAAAGGATTTTTACCTTAATAATATTGAGCCTTTTGACCCATGGACAAGGTATATCTCCCCATTTATCTAGGTATTTTTAAATTTCTTCCATACTTGTTAGTGTATAAGTCTCGCATATTTTTTGTCAGACATCCCTAAATACTTAATATTTTTGATGTTTTTGTAAATAGTATTGTCTTAATTTCAATTTTTGATTGTTCAGTTCTAATAAATAGAACTAGAACTGACAGTTGTATATACTGACTTTAAATCCTGCAAACTAACTAAACTCACTTATTAGTTTTAGCAGCTTTTTAATATAATATAATAATTCGGTCAAGTTTTATATGTGGATGATCATGTCATCTGTGACAAAATAATTTTACTTCTTTCTTTCTAGTCTCAATGTCTTTTATCTTTTTTTCTTGACTACTTACACTGGCCAGAACCTTTAGTGCAGTATTGACTGAAAGTCATGAGAGCAGACATGCTTATCTTGTTCTTGACCTCAGGAGAAACACATTCAGTTATTACCACCAAGTATTATGTTAGCTATAGGTTTTCCATATAGGTTCCTTATCAGATTGAGACATTCCTTTCTGGCTCTAATTTTCTAAGAAGTTAAAAAAAATCAGAAATAGATGTGAGATTTTGTTGAGTGATATTTTTTCTATATCTATTGAAATTAATTATTTTTTAAAAAGTGTATTTTATTGATTATGCTATTATAGTTGTCCCATTGTTTTCTCCCCTTTATTCCTTTCCACCCTGCACTCCCCTCCCACCAGCACTGTCCCCCACCCTTAGTTCATGTCCATGGGTCATACATGTAAGTTCTTTGGCTACTTCATTTCCTATACTATTCTTAACCTCCCCGTGTCTGTTTTGTACCTACCATTTATACTTCCCTGTAGCTTTTTCCCCATCCATCTCCCCTCCCACTCCCTGATGATAACCCTCCATGTGATCTCTATTTCTGTAATTCTGTTCCTGTTCTAGTTGTTTGCTTAGTTTTTGTTTTTGTTTTTTTTTAAGATTCAGTTGTTGATAGTTGTGAGTTTGTTGTCATTTTACTATTCATAGTTTTGATCTTCCTCTTTTTCTTAGATAATTCCCTCTAACATTTCATGTAATAAGGGCATGGTGATAATGAACTCCTTTAACTTGACCTTAGCTTGATCTGCCCTTCCATTCTAAATGATAGCTTTACTGGATAGAGTAATCTTGGATGTAGGTCCTTGCTTTTCATGACTTTGAATACTTCTTTCCAGCCCCTTCTTGCCTGTCAGGTTTCTTTTGAGAAATCAGCTGATAGTCGCATGGGAACTCATTTGTAGGTAACTGTCTCCTTTTCTCTCTCGATGCTTTTAAGATTCTCTCCTTATCTTTAATCTTGGATAATGCAATTATGGTGTGTCTTGGTGTGTGCTTCCTTGGGTCTGACTTCTTTGGGACTCTATGAGCTTCCTTGACTTCCTGGAAGCCTATTTTCTTTGCCAGATTGGGGAAGTTCTCCTTCATCATTTGTTCAAATAAGTTTTCACTTTCTTGCTCTTCCTCTTCTCCTTCTGGCACCCTATGATTCGGATGTTGGAAAGTTTAAAGTTGTCCCAGAGGTTCTTAAGCTTCTCTTCAATTTTTTGAACTCCTGTTTCTTCATTCTGTTCCAGTTGAGTGTTTATTTCTTCTTTCTGCTCCAGATCTTTTATTTGAGTCCCGGTTTCCTTCCCTTCACTGTTGGTTCCCTGTATATTTTTCTTTATTTCACTTTTCATGTAGAAACCAGTCATCACATTCTGACATTTTCGGCAAACTCAAGAGATTCTAAAAGTCTCAGAATTTACTCATAACAGTGAATTTTATTTGTATTGATTATTGTGCTTTTATTTATTTTATTTCTATCATGTTATCTTTTTTTGAGTGAGCTTTAGTAACTTGTGGACTTTAAAGGATTTGTGCATTTCATCTAAGTTATGAAATGTATTAGCATAAGGTTACTCATAGTTTTTCCTTATTATCCTTTTAATATATGTGGAATCTGTGGTGATATCACTTCTCTCATTCCTACTGTTATTGATTTGTATCTCCTCTTTTTGTTGGATAATTAGAGATAACTTTTGTTATTCTAGTGGTTGATTTAGGGTTTGTGGTATATTTTCCAGGGCCTACATTCAAGTGATATTATACCACTGCATGGATAATGTAAGAATGTTGCAGTAGTATATTTCTATGTATTATCTGATATGTATGTTATAAATCTCAAAGTATATAGTTTGTATATTTCATTGCAACAGCCACCTTTTAAAAAGACCTAAAAAAAGTAGTAAACAATCATATATGTTTAAACATGTAGCTTCTATTTCTATGTATTATTCATTTGTTAGATCTCTATTTTCATACTGTTTCATTACACATCTGCCTGAAGGACATCCTTTTATGTTTCTTGACACGTGAGTCTGCTGGTAAAGAATTCTTTCAACATTTGTAAGTCTGAAATAGTTTGAACTTTATCTTTTTAAGATTAAAGATATTTTTTCTGTATATTGAGTTCTAGATAAACAGGTTTTTTTCCTTCTCTACCATCTCTCATGTACATAGAGTTTGCTGAGAAATTTGATGTCACACTTACCTTCTTCCCTCTGTGTATAATGTTTCATTTTTCTCTCTGAGTTTTATAAAGATTTTATTTTTGTCACTGGTTTAAACAATCGTGTGGATTTCCTTATGTTCCTTGTGCATGGAATTTATTGAGTTTCTTGTATCTGTGGGTTTTCATTAAATTTGGAAAAATTTTGTTAATTATTTTTTAAAATATTTTTTTCTGTTCTCCTCACTCCTTCCTTCTTCAGAAACTCCGATTAAATGCCTTCTTCAGAAACTCCAATTAAATGTATATTAGGACTTTTGAAGTTGTCCCCAAACTTACTGGTTCTTTCTGATTTTATCTTTCTGTATTACTCTTTCCCCAGTTTCCATTTGAATAGTTTTTATTGCTGTGTCTACAAGGTCACCAATCTTTTCCTCTATGATGTCTAATCTACTATTCATTTTTAGTTTATTTTTTCCCCTCAGGCACTGCAGTCTTCATGTTTAAAAGTTCAACTTAGGTGGTTTTAAAAAATAATTTTCCTGTCTCTACTTAAAACATGTAAAATATATTTAAAATAACTTTTCAATGGTCTTCTCTGCATATTCTCCCATCTTTGTTAGTTTGTGTTGTTTTTTGATTGGTTTTTCTCCTCATTCTGGGTTGTATTTAGCTTTTTGAATACTTTCTTGGTTGAATGTCAGACATTGTGAATTTTACCTTGTTTGGTGCTGGATATTTCTGTATTCCTATAAATATTCTTGAACTTTGTTCTGGGACACAGTTAAGTTTCATGAAAACATTTTGATTCTTTCTAGTCTTTTAAGATTTTGTTTTAGAATTTGTGACCATAGCAGTTTTGTCTAGGTTTAGTTATTCCTCACCACTGAGGCAAGTTTCCTTTGAGTACTCCACCTGTATAACCTGTGAGCTATGATTTGTGAAGTCATTCAGGCTGGCTGTACTGACCCTGTGTGAGCATTGGGTACTGTTACTTTTAATCCTCCACTTAGCCTTGGGTAGTGTCCCCCTACACGTGTGATGAATACTCATGCGCCACCCTTTGCAGATCTCTGGCATTGTCTGCCACTTTCTCCTTTCTGGTACTCTGCCATGTAAACTCTAGTCATCTTCATCCCCTTGGGCGCTCAGCTCTGTCTCCTCAACTTAGTTTACCAGATTCCCCCTGTCTGCTTCGTGGTCTGGTAACTGGTTCAGGTCTGTAAGTTGGGGTAATTGGAGGACTCACCTTGTTTGTGTTCCATTTCTTAGGTACATTGTCATTCATTCCCTTATGTTCAGTGTGGAAAGGTGAAGTAACTTTTCTGGACACATGTAAGTTATAAGACAAAGAGCAATGCCAGGCTCTGTTCTGCCTGTCTCAAGGGCCCACAGTTGTAACCTCTACACCGTAAAGCCAGTGAGAATATACTTTTTAAAAAGAGAAATAATACAAGCATATATCTATATAAATCCTTACTTTTGGCCAAGATTTTAAACCTCCTTATACCTCAGAACTCACCTTGAATTTTACATACGGGACAGAAACCAGATAAAGCAATAACATGTTTCCTCAATATGAATGGTTACCCCTGGCAGTAGGAGTAATATGGTGATGGGCCTGTATTGGGATAGCAAAGTCAGTCATTTCTACAAAATCTCAGTGGCCTCACTGGATAGCAAAAGGCATGATCTTCATGCTGAGACTAGATAAGATCCAGAGAAAACCCCAGACTTCACCTACGTTCTAGACTGAGTGCAGGAATTTGGTTCAGAGGTCATAAAAGACTTTATTCTGAAAGTTTCTAATCACATCCATTTTCAGCCTGGATTCCAGAAGGGAACTGGCCTACAGATGAGTGATTTGAGTGATTCTTTTCTCAGTTTTTCCAAGAATACTACAGAGCTAGCACCATTGCAGGTGAAGAAGAGATAAACTCATAATTACATGTTAGTTGCCTTAGGGCACTGGGGTTTTACTTCATCTTGATGAGAGGGGCAAGCTTGGGTTTCCGAGGTAAGTTGGATTATGGAGGGGGTACACAGGTAAATTTGAGGTCTGTAGCTCTTCTTGGGAAGAAACTTGTAGCTACATTTGAATGGTCTCAAAACCTCAACTCCATGAGCCCAGTGAAATGGTATGGCCTCATCCAGACCAGGCTCAATATGTATTTCCCTTACCCCATCTTTCCTGAATCACAGGAGAATGATATTCATCTAGGTAGGCAGAGGACCCAGTGTTGTCTTGGGAAGGAGAACCACATATCCTCACCTTGGGGTCAGTCGGGCTATGGTCACTGGAATGTAAATGTGAACCTTGTCATTTCCAAGATGTGCCCGCACCCCTGGTCCAGCTTAAACTGAGTCACCATAAATGGATAGGGAGCTCATTTTCTCTGGCCTTATCCCAAGTCCAGGGCATTATATTCCCAAAGTCCAACTTGGAGTAAATATCTTGACCTACTAGGGTTATTTTAATGAATGAATTTATGTTTTTGCTGCCCTGGTGCAATTGCCATTTTCAGTAGCTGAAGGAAATTCAGAATTTATTTCTCTCAAGAGGGAAATCACAGTGAAGTAAGTGGATACTGGAAGATGATTCCACAACCCCCCCCCCCACTCCACTATATGGATCCTTGAACAAATGACTGTAATTGATGGTATTTTAAAGTGATTAATCTTTTGCTATAGGATGCAATCAGTGGAGCAGATAGATCTATAAATATAGATATCTCTTGTCCATTTTTATTCTATATCTTTATAGCTTTGAAGCATGATACAAATGGACCAGGAAACTAGCAAGCAGCAACCGAATACAATTCCAGAAGGGAGATTTATTACTGCCTTTGAAAGTAAATCATCGCTGATATTCCAGGCTGAGTTTACTCAGAGTATGTGATCTTGCTCAATTAGATTATGCTAAATATAAATTCAGAGGGAGTCAGGGCAAAACATTCACATTAGAGTGAGCTGCCACCTGGGTTGTTCATGTCTTTTTTCAGAAAGCAGTTGATTTCCCTGGCATGCAGCTTCTTTAAGACAAAGCAGTAGGGGGTGATTCCTTGCTGATGGTAGGAATGTAGCTCAAACTGCTGTAAAAATATATCCTTAGTTGTAGTTGAATTTATACAATTTTAGGAAAAAATTTTAGTTTTCACAAATAGTACTTCCCCCTTACCTCATAACATGCCACTCTTCATAAGATTATCATCCATAATTATTCTGATGACAAAAAGCATTCATAATGACTCATCTTACTGACATTTCTTACATGCCTGGAGAAGTTGGTTACAATCATTTTGGAAAGAAAGACCTTAGGCCTGTAATGTTTAGTAAAATACCTGAGAAATTCAGGATTGGGTAAACTGGCTCCAGCTTCCTCACCAGCCTCCCCACCACCTCTGGGAAGAACACAGCAACATAAATCCACCACAATGGCTGAAAACTCCTTCTGCTACTCAGGTACTTCAGCAAATAAATATGCATAATCTCTTTCATAGTGACTCTGCTCCTAAACCAGGCCTGCTTTGGGAAAACACTTCCTTCCATCTGAGTTCCTCATGCTGACATGTGTGCATTTTTAAATTCTATCTCTTTAAATTGAGTCATAATTGACATAACACTATATTAATTTTAGGCATACAATGAAATTATTTTGCATTTGTATATTTATTTTGTTTTAACTTATAGCTTTATTTTTTTAAAAGATTTTATTTATTTATTTTTAGACAGAAGGGAAGGGAGAGAGAAAGAGAGAGAGAGAGACATCAATGTGCGGTTGCCTCTCATAGGCCCCCAAGTGGCCACCTGGCCTGCAACCCAGGCATGTGCCCTGACTGGGAATTGAACTGGTGACCCTTTGGATTGCAGGCTGGTGCTTAATCCACTGAGCCACACCAGCCAGAGCTTAACTCATAACTTCAGAATTAGGGCCTAGTGCTGTAAAAAGCTTAGCACCTAACTCTACTTTCATGGTGGCAGAAGCATGGGTGCACCAAGGTTGAGGCCCCACAGGGAGCTAGCACATAGAGGTCTGGTCTCCTGTGCCTAAACATTTATTTCTGCCATATGGACTTCGTTTGAAGATATATTTAAATCCCTTCTTAACCTCCATTTTTCAAGTTGAGATGCTTCTTTAGACTTTCCCAGATTTCTTGAACTTTACATATTTTCTTTATATTTTCTTAGTTTTTTGTGTACAGATTAAATTGTGATGTACTGTTCTGGTTTCAGAAAAAGTAGCAGGCTCTACTATTATTGTCTGAGATAGTATTTTTATCCTTAATAATCTACTAATCAAATAGAAATATCTCTTGAGCTCCTAATGCATGATGTGTCAGACAGGAGCATGTGCACAGAGGCTACAGTAGTGAGCACCGCAGCCCATCTTCCAAGGACCTTGGAGTTGTGGAGGAGACAGCGATATGCTGAGTGATTGCCCACAGCTAGGTATGAGGTATGGGGTGTGCGTGTGTGTGTGTGTGTGAGGGAACTGGGGCATAAGGAATGGTGTCATGTTGTCTATAGGATATTGAGAGAAATTTTAAGGAAAGTTTTCACAAAAAGTGGGATGTTTTAGTTGAGACCAGAAGAAGGTACTATCTGGCATATATAAGTGGAACAACTTGTTTTTAGCTTTCCAGTATTCAGCAAAGTTTAAGCATAAAATTAATGCTTTTCATATCATTTGTGTGTGTGTGTCTATGTGCACCCATATGCATATACATGTACATCTGTATGTCTTGTTATTTGAAGTAACAAGACCACAATAGTTTTGGAAAGATCACTTTGGATGCAATGTAGAGAATGAATTGAAGGGAGAAGAAAGAGTAAAATTCATTTAGGAGACTAAAGTAATAGTCCAGGAAAGAGATTATGAAGATTTGAACTAGGGCAGAACTATGTCTGGAGAATAATCCACAGGATTTAGTGCCCCCTTCGATACTCAGTGCTTAAGAAGGAAGAAAAGATCAGCAGTCACTTCAGGTGACTGGATTGGACTGTTTAATAATAGATTTTTAGTCATTCTGTTAAATATATCAGGGTATCTAGGCAGAGTAGAAGGTTTGGAGGTGAAGATGAGGAGACCCATTTTAACCATGTTAAAGTTGAACAACCTGAGATTCGCCAGGTTGTACTGTCAAATGGGAAGACAGATACATGTTGTGGAGAGCAAGGGAGAAACCTGGGATAGAAATATGAGAGAGGTGTTAATTAAACCAAAGAGCAGATGATTGTTCCAGGGAGACCTGAGGGAGTGAGAACATAAGGTCATTTCTCCAAGGGTAAACAAAAAGGGGATTTATGAAAGAAACTGAATAGAAATGCCTGGACAGGCGAGAAGAAAACAAGAAGCACGAGGTCAGTGGGACCTCAGGTCCTCAAGAGCTCAAGTAAGAGAAAGACTGACATCTGTTTATAAAATTCGGCAATGAACATATAATTGGTTATCTTAGAGTAATTTACTTGTGAAGCGGAAAGTAATGAATCCTAAATGCAACCCATTAAGGAGTGAGCAGCTTCTTTCATTCTATTTACGTGGTGTGTTACTTTGTTTTTTATATGTTAAACCAGCCTTGCATTCCAGGAGTTTACCTCACTTAGTCATAGGATACAAGCCTTTGAACATGATCCAGGCTTCAATTTGCTAGTATTTTGTTGAGTGTTTTAACATCTATCTTCATAAGAGATATTTTGCTGCAGTTTCTTTTCTTGTGATGTCAGTGTCTGGTTTTGTTATCATGATATGCTGACCTCAGAATGAGTTAAGCAGTATTCCCTCTTCTATTGTTTTGGAAGGGTTTGAGGATTTTTATTACATCTTCTTAAAAAATTTGGCAGAATTTTTCAGTGAAGCCATCTGATTTTGGGCTTTTCATTATTGAAAGTTGTTGGATTGCTAATCAATTTCTTTACTCATTATAGGTATATTCAAATTTTCTATTTGTTGCTGAGTCATTTTTTATAGTTTGTACATTTCTAGAAATTTCCCCATTTTACCTGAATTATCTAATTTGTTGGCACACAGTTGTCTCATATAATACTTTTTATTTCTGTAAGGTCAGTAGTAACATCCCCTCCTTCATTACTGATTTTAATATTAATAATTTGAGTCTACTCCCTTTTTGTCATGTTTAGTCTAGCTAAAGTTTTATAAATTTTGTTGATTATTTTGAAGAATCAACAAATGGTTTTATTGATTTTCTTTATTGTGTGTTTTATTTATTTTTGTTATATGGTTTATTTCCTTTCTGCTTGCTTTGGGTTTAGCTTGCTCTTCAATTTCTAGTGTCTTAAAATGGAAAGTCAGGTTATTTAATTGAGATCTTTCTTTTTAACTATTATTTTTAAAATTACAGTTGACATTCAATATTATATTAGTTTCAGGTGTACAGCATATTAGTTAGACATTTATATAATTTATGAAATGATCCCCCTAATAACCTAGTACTCATCTGACATCATACATAGCTATTAAAATATTATGGACTATATCAGAGGGACTTCTTTAAAAGGATGAAAAAAGATGAAAAAAATTTAATGTATGCATTTGTGTTTACAAATTTACCCCTGAGCATGGCTTTTGCTATATCCCACATGTTTTGGTATGCTCTGTTTTTTTCATTCACCTCAAAATATTTTCTAATTGTATTTGTAATTTTTTCTTGACTCAGTTATTTAGGAGTATTTAATTTCTATTATTTTTTAAAGGATTTTTAATTTATTTTAACTTTAGACAGAGGGGAAGGCAGGAAGAAAGAAAGGGAGAGAAACATCAATGTGTGGTTGCCACTCGCACAGCCCCTACTGGGGACCTGGCCCCCAACCCAGGCATATGCCCTGACTGGGGAATTGAACAAGTGACCCTTTGGTTCACAGGCTGGCACTCAATCCACTGAGCTACACCAACCAGGCAAATTTCTATTATTTGTAATTTTTCCAAATATTTTTCTGTTAATGATTTTCACTTCATTCTGTTGTTGTTAAATAACATAGTTTGTCAGATTTCAATATATTTTTAATTTACTCAGTCTTTTTTATGGACTAACATATGATCACTCCCGGAGAAAAGTCCACTTGAGAAGAATGTGTATTAATCCATTTGTTGTTGAGTGGAGTGTTCTATGGACACCGGCAATGTCTATTTGGTTTGTACTGTTTTTAAAGTTCTTTATTTCCTCATTGATCTTTTGTCTAGTTGTTCTAGCCAATATTGAAAGTAAATATTATAGTCTTCAACTATTACTGTTAAACTGTCTATTTTATTCCTTATCAGTTTTTCTTCAACTATTTTGGGGCTCTGCTGTTAAGTTCATAAATTTATAACTCAATCTTTTAAATGAATTGGCCTTTTTATCATTAGATAAAATACTTTTTGTCTATTGTAGAAAATTTTTCCTTTTTCTTTTTTAAAATTACATTTTATTGATTATACTATTACAGTTTTCCCAATTTTTCTCCCTTTGCTCCCCTCCATCCAGCAACCTCCACTCCCTCAGGCAACTCCACACCATTGTTCATGTCAAGGTATCTTGCATACAGGTTCTTTGGCTACTCCATTTCCTATACTGTACTTAACATGCCCATTGCTATTGGGTAACTACTTAATTGTATTTCTTAAATCCCACACCTCTTCAACCAGTCCCCAACACACCACTCCCATCTGGCAACCATCAAAACTCTCTCCATATTATCCATGATTCTATCTCTGTTCTTGTTTGCTCAGTCTGTTTTGTTAGATTCAATTGTTTACATGTATCAGATATGCGTTTATTGCCATTTTATTGTTCATAGTTTTGATTTTAATTCTTTCTCTTATATAAGTCCATTTAACATTTCATATAATGATGGTTCAGTGATGAGGAACTCCTTTAGTATTTTCTTGTCCGGGAAGCTCTTTTTCTGTCCTTCAATTCTAAATGATAGTTTTGCTAGATAGAGCAATCTTGGCTGTAGGTCCCTGCTTTTCATGACTTTGAGTATATCTTGCCATATCCCTTCTAGCCTACCAAGTTTCTTTTGAGAAATCAACTGACAGTCTTATGGGCACATCCCTGTAGGTAACTAATGGCTTTTCTCTTCCTGCTTTTAAGATTCTCTCTTTATCTTTAGCCTTTGGTATTTTAATTATGATGTGTCTTGGTGTGAGCCTCTTTGCATCCATCTTGCTTGGGGCTCTCTGTGCTTCCTGGACTTACATGTCTATTCCCTTCACCAACTTTGGGAAGTTTTCTCTCATTAATTTTTCAAATAGATTTCTAATTTCTTGCTCTTTTTTTTCTCCTTCGGGAACCCCTATAATATGAATGTTGGAATATTTGAAGCTGTCCCAATACTGCTTACACTATCCTTGTTTTTTTTTGGATTCTTTTTTCTTCTTGATGATCTGATTGGTTGTTTTTTGCTTCCTTATGTTCCATATCATTGATTTGATCCTTCGCTTCCTCCACCCTACTGCTGTTTCCCTATAAATTGTTCTTTATTTCAATGAGCATATCCTTCATTTATGACTGGATTTTTTTATGCTGCTGTGGTCCTCACTAAGTTCCTTAAGCATCCTAATAACAAGTGTTTTGAACTCTGTATCTGACAGATTGCTTATCTCCATTTTGTTTAGTTCTTTTTCTGGAGTTTTGATCTGTTCTCTATTTTGAGCCATGTTTCTTTGTTCCTTTGGGCTGCTTCCCTGTGTTTGTTTCTTTTTCATTTTCCCTTTTTTGTGTTATTTTAATGTTTTCTTTTTCTTCTCTGCCCTGTACCCCTCCTTCCACCAGGATTCTCCCACCTTAGTTCATGTCCATGGGTTGTACATATAAGTTCTTTAGCTTCTCCATTTCCTATACTATTATTAACCTCCCCCTGTCTACTTTGTGCCTACCATTTATGCTTCTTATTCCCTGTACCTTTTCCCCCATTTTCCACCACCCCCTCCCTGCTGATAACCCTCCATGGGATCTCCATTTCTGTGATTCTTATCCTGTTCTAGCAGTTTGCTTAATTTATTTTTGTTTTTGTTTTTTGAGATTCAGTTGATAGTTGTGAGTTTGTTGCCATTTTACTGTTCATAGTTTTGATCTTCCTCTTTTTCTTAGATAAGTCCTTTTAACATTTTATATAAGGGCTTGGTGATGATGAGCCCCTTTAACTTTATCTGGGAAGTACTTTACCTGCTCTTCTTATCTAAATGGTAGCTTAGCCAGATAGAGTATTCTTGGATGTAGGCCCTAGCCTTTCATGACTTTGACTACTCCAGCCCCTTCATGCCTGTAAATTTTCTTTTGAGAAATTAACTGATAGTCACATGGGAGCTCCTTTGTAGGTAGCTGTCTCCTTCTCTCTTGCTACTTTTAAGACTCTCTCCTTATCTTTAATATAGAGGAGGTCAATGTGACTTCCATTCACTTGGATCCCCTCTGATCCCCTGTCTATGTTGGTTAATTCTGCTCTGATCTTGATTATTTCCTTCCTTCTAATTGCTCTGTGCTTTGTTTGTAGTTGTTCCTCCAGTTCCTGTAGATGTTGTGTTAGGTTGTTTATTTGGAATTTTTCTGTCTTTTTCAGGTAGGCCTGTATTGCTATGAACTTCCCTCTCAGAACTGCCTTTGCTGTATCCCATAAGCTTTGGACAGTTGTGTGTTCATTTTCATTTGTTTCCTGAAAGTTTTTGATTTCTTTCTTGATCTCTTTATTAACCCATTCATTGTTTAATAGCATGGTATTCAGTCTCCATGAGTTTGAATGTTTTTTAGTTTTTTCTTGTGGTTGGTTTCTAGTTTCAGGCCCTTTTAGTTTGAGAAAATGGTTGATATAATTTCAATTTTCTTGAACTTGTTGAGGCTTTTCTTGTGTCCTGTCATGTTATCTATCTTTGAAAATGTCCAATGTGCATTTGAAAAGAATGTGTGTTTTGCATGTTTGTGATGAAAGGTTCTATAAATATCAGTTAAGTCCATTTGATCTAGGACATTGTTCAATGCCACAATATCCTTGGTGATATTTTGTTTAGAATATCTATCCATTTTTGACAGTGGGGTATTAAAATCCCTTCATATAATTGTGTTGCTCTCTATATCTTTCTTGAAGTTCTCCAAGATTTTTCTTACATATTTGGGTGTTCCTATGTTGGGTGCATATCGGTTTACAATGTTTATGTCTTCTTGGTGAATTCTTCCCTTGAGTATTATGTAGTGTCCTTCAGTATCTCTTTTTATGCCATTTGTTTTGAAGTCTATTTTATCTTATATTAGTATTGCTAACCTGCCTTTTCTTTTCTGTTCATTTGCTTGGAATATTTTTTTCCAGCACTTTACTCTCAGTCTGTGTAGTCCTTTTTTTCTGAGGCGGGTCTCCTGTAGGCAGCATATATGTGGGACATGTTTTCTTATCCCTTCATCTACTCTGTCTTTTGATTGGAGCATTTAATCCATTTACATTTTAGGTTATTATTGATAGGTACCTATTCATTTTTCCCTCTTTGTACCTGTATTCCTCTCTCTATCCTTTTTCTTCATCTTCTTATAGCAGTCCCTTTAGCATTTCTTGCAGTGCTGGTTTGGTAGCTGTGTATTCTTTCAGCCTTCTTTTGTCTGAGTAACTCCTTATTTCTCCTTCCATTTTAATTGAGAGCCTTGCTGCATAGAATACTCTTGGTAGCAAGCCTTTGTTTTCATTATTCAGAATATTTCTTACTATTCTCTTCTGGCTTGTAGTGTCTGTGGAGAAGTCAGCTGCTAGCTTTATCTTTGCACCCTTGTATGTTACTTCCTGTTTCTCCCTTGCTTCCTTTAAGAACAGGTCCTTACTTCTGCCAGGTGTGTAGCTGTGCTTTCTCTACGGGTAGCAGACATCCATGCCCAGACATGGTTTCCCAGCTTCCTTTGAGTTCTGGGGATTGAGCCTAAGCAGAGTTCTTGCAAGTGGGTGTAGCCTCCTCAAGCTGTCTCTGGGCATTGTAGGGAACCTTGGAGTAGGTTGCCGGGAGTCTGCTTAGGGCCAAGTGGCTGGGGCAGTTTCACTGGCCAATCATAGCTCAGGAGAGCCTGAGCTAGGCAGCGGTAGGTAGAGGCAAGTGGTAGGGGCCTCTGGAGCTTCTGAGAATTCACGGATGATGCTCAAGCAAGGGATATCCTACACTTCATTCTTTATGTAATTCATTTTCACCTCTATGTTGGTATGGCCCAGGATAACAAAGGTCATTTAGGGAAACATCAATATGAATGTTGGTAAAAAAGGGTATTTTTCTATTATGGCCAAAATATAGCCAAAGCATCTGATGGTTTGTGCCACGGTGAAGACTTGAGAGTATCTAACTTATTATCTGATGTCTATGATGATGCTCATTTAACAAATAGCTCATCTGAAGCCTAGAAGACAAACAATAATTTACATGATTGTTTATTCATGTCTTATTTAATGAGTTGTCTTGGATAATCTCCCATCCCAGGAAAGAGATACTTTGTGCATCTTGAATGCATGGATAGGTGGTCACTCATGGTCACTGATGGAAGGACTGAGTGAACATCCTGGGGGAGGACTGACCTGGCATTTCCTTGGACACGCAGAGTAACAGAACACCACCCATGGTGCTATAAGTTAGTTGGAGGGCCTCCTGGATATCCACACCTGTGTCTGTGAACAGTCAGTGTCCCTCTGCTGCTCAGCCCTGGCCATGGTTCATATGTGTGTCCCAGTTGGCCACCTATTGGGCAAACATTCACTGAGCACTCACTATGAGCCAGAAGTGTATGGGTTTGTGTGATACTCCGGTGAACAAAGCAGGGAAAGATGCCTGCTCTCTTCCACGGGCACAAGTAATTATAATGTAAGAACACATACCATCACATGTCATAATTGCTCTCTATGTGCCAAGAGACCAGAGAGCTGGGAAGGATCAGTCAGGCTAACCACCAGGGGGCAGCCTACCCTGTGGGCTTACCCTGAGACTTCATCAGAGCCTTCTGCTATGTGTTTATGGCAGCTACCACTTGGGCACTGGGGGACGTTTCCAAGTGTTGAGCCCACAGCTGAGTGTCTGCCCTGATACAAGAGAACACCAGACAGCCCTGGAAAGGGGAACCATGTTTAGGCTTGAGGAATGACTGATTACTGCTTTACTTCCTGCTCCAGCCTATCTCCTCCATGGAGAGAGGGGGTCACCAATGAGTACCAGGCTGACAGTGGGGAAACTTCTTCAACAACTAACTCTCCAACCCTGGAATCTGTATGGGGGTGGGGGAAGGCTCTGGGTCAGGCAGGCAAACCAATTTTCAAAGGCTAGCATGTCCTCTTTGGAAAGTGAGAGCAAGAGATAAGCAACCATTCTCTTAAAATGTTTTTAACCTTATCATCAGCTGCTATTTCAAACATCCTTAAGTTTGGATAGTTAATAACAGAAATAGTAAACAATTCTCAGTGCTTTATGATTGAGGATTCTGAATCAAGCTTTAAAACTAAAGCAACTCTGAAATGAGGTCAAAGTCAGAATATTCAGTGACGATCTTAATTAGAAAAGTGTGTCCTCAGGCTGGGACAATTCTGAACACATGACTGGCCAACAAGTACAGCAAATTCAAAAGAGGCCAATAGGAATGTGTTTCATAGATGGTTGATTAAAGAAGAGACAGGCGAGGTTAATTTTTGTCATTCAATAGCATTTCTCATGGGAGACTGCCAAATGCTCTTTCCTGTAATTTTCTTTTTATGTAGTGACTCTTTGTCACTACGTTGCTTAGACATCTCAGTATGGACAGAGCCACTTTTTCCATTCTATTTCACTTTACAAAGTGCAATGATTTTGAATTTCATAGAGTCAATTTTATATGCAACCATATTTTATTAAACAGAAAAAGTGCTGGCAATTTAAAACATTTATAACTTGTTTCTCCAAGGAAAAGCACAAACTACAAAGAAAAATAAAAATTTCATTTAATGAGGTTCAAATGGCAGTTGGGGGTTTGGGTATACTAAAGCATTGTTTTCTTATCCAAAACAGTCACTGCAAGTGCATTTATGAAATCATTTTTGGCCAATTTCTGTCTAGTTTGTAGACAGAGGGTATTTTCTGAGGTATCAAAACAAGTGAAAATTTGATATTGTCTTATAAGCCTGATATAGGAGATGAGGGAAGAGACAATATCTAAAGTTTTCCCTTTATACATATAATATAAACATACACATATATAAAATTAATACCTAGGGAGAATCAAGATGGCAGTCAAGCGAATGGAAGTCACATTGACCTCCTCCCAGGACAAATCTGGAATTACAACTAAATTGTGGAGAAATCACCTGGATCAAACGACTGAACAGTAGTGAGAGGGAAGCCTTGTAACCTCGGGCAGACAGAGAATCAGTTCATCACAACCTGACTGGTAAGGAGTGTGGCAGAGACGCAAGAGGGCTGGTTGGGCCCCATCAGGCAGCAGCGCCAGAGGGATATTTGAGTGGCCAGTTGGATCCCCCTGAGAAGAGCGGGGTCTAAACCATAAGCGGGGATAACCTGCCTACATCACCAGAGACCAAAAAGTACACAGATAACAGCCAGCTGCGAAAAGTGGCAGGGTCGTTCTCTGCCAGAGACAGGTGACTGGAGACTGAAAGAGCCAATTAAGGGCCAATGCACAAATTTTCATTTGCAGCCACTTACCATGGAATCCAGCAAATGTGGGGGCAGGGTGGGCTTGAGATGCCTGAGGAGACACTGGGGATGGAGGCTTTGGGGAGGGAACTGAGACAGTGCCCACCCAGGTCCCGGTGCTGAGCCATCCCCCATGTGGCAGCAGCCATCTTGCTCAGGCGGACCACTCCCCTGAGCAGCAGCAGCCTGAGAGGAAATGACAGACCCAGCCCAAGGAGGGACTCTGCCCTGGCCCTGTGGTGCTTAAGCCTGACTGCTGAGTGAAGAG